>VRLP01003244.1:0-67908 GCA_009660295.1 Lophius piscatorius | reverse complement strand
GACCCCACAGGTGACGGTGTGTGTCCGGGACTTTGAACTTCCAAGGGAAACGTATTCTGTTCTGTCAGTGAGGTAGGATTGAAACCAGTTTAGGGCGGTGGCACTGAGTCCAGTGGTGTGATGTAGGCGGTGTAGGAGTATTCCATGGTCAACTGTGTCGAAGGCAGCAGACAAATCAAGGAGAATCAGGAGGGAAGGTGAACCAGCATATGCTGCCATCCGTAGGTCATTTGTGACTCTAAGCAGAGCTTTTTCTGTGCTGTGGGCGGAGCGGAAACCAGACTGAAAGGTTTCAAAGAGGTTATTGTATTTGAGGTGGTCCTGGAGGTGGGCAACAACTACTTTTTCCAGAACTTTGGAGAGGAATGGGAGTTTGGAAATGGGCCTTTAATTAGCAAAAACTTCTGGATCGAGAGTAGGTTTTTTGAGGAGTGGTCTGATTATGGCGGCTTTTAGGGCAGATGGAACGAAGCCGGCCGGCCTGGAGGGATTGGTTTATTACAGCGGTGATCAGGGGACTGATGGAAGAGATGTTAGTTTTTACTAGGGCTGTAGGAAAGGGGTCGAGGGCACAGGTGGAGGGTTTCATCATCCTGATGATAAACTCAACCTCTTGCTGTGAGATTTCTGAGAAGTACTTTAGAGGCTGGAAGCTCTCAAACTGAGTAAGCAGACTGGATGGGTAGAGTGGAGGAACCAGAAAGGACAGAACGGATTGACTCAATTTTCGATTTGAAGAAAGCCATGAAATTATTACAGTGGTCTTCTGATTAGAAGTATCGTCAAGGAGAAAGAGGGTTTACAATTAAATGCCAGGCATTCAAAAGAAGAGATCTTTGGTAACGGCAGTGGAGACAAGTCCAAATCACTGCGGTAGATGACAGACAGACCACCACCACGACCAGTGCTGCGGGCTTTCTGAAGGTAACAGTAACCGGCGGGACAGGTCTCACTCAGGACAGAAAAATCATCTGGTTGTTGCCAGGTTTCTGTAAGGCACATAACGTCCAGACACTTCTCCAGGATGTGGTCATGTATGAGGCATGATTTGTTTGTGAGAGATTGTGTATTAAAGAGTTTGATTTTAATACTAGATGGAGCAGTGAGTCTCTATATTGGCCAAAGAAGACTGAAATCCACGTTTTCTAACCCGCACATTGAGTAACTCTATGGCGGAAACTCCAGTCCCACTAGTGGGAAGAGCAACGGAGTTCTGATGATGAGTCTGAGACGCGACGGTGCACACGTCAGATCATGTCACGTCAGACCAAATCAATCGATCAAACTTTATTTATATAGCACATTTCAAAACAAATCAAATGTTATTCAATGTGCTTTACAGGTGATTGACTAGCAGAAGAGAGGGAGTTAAAATGAAGCAGTTATAAAATAAAAACACAAATGAATTTGGAGACCAATTCACGAAGAGAAAAGTGTGTGAAAGTCAGGCAATAACATGCAAGTCTAAGATTATAAAAATAAGAATACTAAAAAATTGATAAAAACATGACAGATCACAGAAAATAAAATGCACGCATTCATACATATATGCACACATTCATACATATATGCACACATTCATACATATATGCACACATTCATACATATATGCACACATGCGTTCATGCACACATGCGTACATGCACACATGCGTTCATGCACACATGCGTTCATGCACACATGCGTTCATGCATATATGTATGTATGAATGCATGTATGCATATATGTATGCATGTATGTATGCACGCACGCACACATGTATGCATGCACGCATGAACGCATTCATGCACGCACGCATGAATGCATGCACGCACACATGTATGCATGCACGCATGAACGCATGCATGCACGCATGAATGCACGCATGAATGCACGCATGAATGCACGCATGAATGCACGCATGAATGCACGCATGAATGCACGCATGAATGCACGCATGAATGCACGCATGCACGCATGAATGCACGCACGCATGAATGCATGCATGCACGCATGAATGCACGCATGAATGCATGCATGCACGCATGAATGCACGCATGAATGCATGCATGCACGCATGAATGCACGCATGAATGCATGCATGAATGCATGCATGTATGAATGCATGTATGTATGAATGCATGTATGTCTGTATGAATGCATGCACTTTACATATATATATGTAAAGTGCATTATAAATTAAATGTATTATTATTATACATGCATACATATATGCATGCATACATACATGCATACATGCATTCATACATGCATACATGCATTCATACATGCATGCATACATGCATTCATACATACATATATGCATTCATACATACATGCATGCATACATGCATTCATACATACATATATGCATTCATACATACATACATGCATACATACATATATGCATTCATACATACATACATGCATACATGCATTCATACATACATATATGCATACATGCATTCATACATACATATATGCATACATGCATTCATACATATATGCATATATGCATTCATACATACATATATGCATACATGCATTCATACATACATATATGCATACATATATGCATTCATACATACATACATATATGCATACATATATGCATTCATACATACATACATATATGCATACATATATGCATTCATACATACATACATGCATACATACATACATGCATGCATACATACATACATGCATACATATATGCATTCATTCATACATATATGCATACATATATGCATACATATATGCATACATTCATTCATACATATATGCATACATTCATTCATACATATATGCATACATTCATTCATACATATATGCATACATTCATTCATACATACATATATGCATACATTCATTCATACATACATATATGCATACATGCATGCATTCATACATATATGCATGCATGCATTCATACATATATGCATGCATGCATTCATACATATATGCATGCATGCATTCATACATGCATACATACATATATGCATACATGCATTCATACATATATGCATACATGCATTCATACATATATGCATACATGCATTCATACATATATGCATACATGCATTCATACATACATACATGCATACATACATATATGCATACATACATATATGCATACATGCATTCATACATACATACATGCATACATACATATATGCATACATGCATTCATACATACATATATAATTATAAAATCCGGTGTGAATAGGGCTTAAGTCTAAGAATTGCAACCACAGCACTTTTGAAAACAGTTTCATAGTGCTGCCAACACAGGAGCAAAGTAAACAAACATTTCATCACATAGAGACACACAAGCTACTCCTTGGTTCAGTTGACACGTCCATGCTTTAAGCAGAGGACAGGGGTCAGCATGGTCACTTAACCCCATCACTAGCTACACAGCCCCAAATGCAGAACACTGTGATGTCACAGTATGTGTTCCAACACCTATCAGAGTCAGCTTTCAATTGTTCAGTATTTGTGCTACATTAGTCCTCCTGTGGGATCAGAGAACACAAGCTAGCCTTTGCTCCTAATACACACCAATAAGCGTCAGCTGCTGAGATTTCTCTGGTTGTCCTTCTTTAGACCACTTTTGTAGGTCATAACTCTGCAGAACAGGAACACCCAACGAGACCTGCAGCTTTGGAGATTTTGTGACCCGGTTGTCTAACCATCACAATTTGGTCCTGATCGAAGTCACTCAGATCCTAACACATGCTAATTTTTTATCTTTCCAGCATCAACTTAAGGAAAAAAAATGTTCAGTTGCTTCATAATATTTCCCACCCACTGACAGGTATAATTTGACTTCGTCTATCAATGTTTATAAAGTTATGGGGGATCTGTTTTGTTCAGTTGGAATATGATACACAGGTTAAGTGAAGTTGATGCAAATTCCACATATATTATTGTGGTTAAAATGTTGGTTTGGTTGTTTTCCTCATATTAATGCATTTTAAAAGCTCCAAATGCATAACTAATTTTCTTGACAAGAACTCACAGTGAGACGGGACCTTCCTGGTGACCACCAAAGGTCCAGCAGATACAACACCAGCTTGTATCTCCTTTCTGTCTGTATCGCTCTCCAACCTCGAGCTTTGCGGCTGGTCGGTGCAATTCTGTCAAAAAAAAAAAGAAAAGAAAAAGAAAAAGGATTTTCTTTAATTCTCTTCTTAAGTTTGAGTGTCCTCAAACTTTTTAAAAATAAAGTTCCCCTTTTGCATCACAATTTCTGCCAAGGACCCCCTGATCAGCACAAAACATTTCCGGTTGTTAAAGTTAAGGCGGGTGTACACGCTACTCTTTGAGGCCGTTTCACACTTCCAAATGCGCCTCGACTGCCAAGCTGTCTGACCTTTCTCGTGCAGTGGTCACGAGTGCCGGAGAGCAGCCCCTGACAGCGGTCGATTTATAGAACGGTTTTGTTCTGTTGGAAATTTTGGCAGTCGTGACTCAATCGACTGCAGTAAGAGCCTTCTTTTCTCACTGCGCCTGTGAGAAGTAGCGGAATGTCTGACTTGCCATGGTGAGACGACATGATGTAATAATACAAATAATAAGTAGTCAAAGTAGAAAGTGTAGTTTGTCGCTAATAACAAAGGTCGAATAAGAGAGGTTTACAAGCTGTCAGAGCGTTGCTTGCTATAAAGTTAACACTATATACAGTCAAACGTATCTCGCTACCTCCAAGTCTCTACAAAATAGAGCAGCAATGCTGTCCACGGCGTTCTAGACACCTATGAGTCCGTCGTTTCGGCACACAGGGTGGCAAAAACTAACCAGGATGGTTCGTTTCTGTCAAACTTCTTTTCTGCCTCAGAGCTTTCAATCAAACTTTATTAACAATTGTAAATAGCAACAACAGGCTGCAGGAGCCGGACGTGTCGTATAGTGCGAGCACACCAACCATGACATTCCGCAAATGTTTGATTCCTACCGTGGGAGTTGAAATTAAACGTCCACGACACACAAGGTTTACACTGTAAGCCCAACCTTACTTTTGTGAAAATAAACTAAAGAAAGCAATCAGGGAGCGCAACCTCACCAGGGCACAACATTACCATAGGTAGACATTTTCTGAATAAAGCAACAAAGTTCATGCAGATTCTTCTATTAATGCATTAGTTAATGCCTTACTCTAAATCTACCGAAAACTCCAACAAACTCTCAGTATTTCTCGAATACTGTAATTGGTCGTCTCTTGCGTCTTCCACATCAGCGTCCCTGCCAATTGAGCCCGTTTCATCACTTTTTGATTCTTTTATGCATCTATGGTAAATCCTCCAACCTCACGGTGGGTGTATACCACAATATGTGCATCATTAAAGCTCTACAGCCAGCCACACATTAGTGTATCCATACCCAACAATCTATTTCAGCTCCATAAGAATGGCAAAGCAAACAACACAAATCCTTTTGCCGTCTTCAGGGATAGTCACCAGAACTGCGGTTAGCAGTAGCAGCAAGGACTGAAATGGGTCCCCAGTTCACTGGCCCAAAATATTAGTAGGTCTATCTGTATATCAAAGACCCATTTGTTTACCTTAACACAGTCCTCATGATGTCCACATATACTGGTCAGGCAGTGAAGGTAAAGGGGCAAACTGTGGGGCATCCTGAACATCTGGATGGAGAACTTGCTCATTTTGTCCATGCCATTAACAGAAAGCCATTGGAACGTGTTATCAACTGGACACCTGGGAATGAGAGCATTTATTATCATCAAAATGTAAGGGGTAACTAAGGTAGTTCAATGTTTGACACAGTTTAGTTATTTTAACATTTAAGTATAAATGATGTTAAAGGAAAACCAAAAACCCATCCATCTTCAAAAATGGATAAAACGCTATAAAATGTTGGTGCCAAGTTTCTGCTAAAGGAGGAAAAACGCCCAACTTTTTCAGCCGCCTTGATTAACCCTCCATCTGTGTAGATCAAAGTCTATTTCCTATTTATGACTTAAATCCCTGACAAACAAATGTTTGAATGTTCAACCAACACAATTATTTAGACTCAAGGAATCATGAATAAGATTCAAGGAAATCATTCAGATAATTTTCTCTCAAAACGTAGACTACAGAGAAACTGAGACCAAAGAAAACAAACTACAACCTGAGAAACTGAGACTACAGAGAGACTTCAAGGAAACAGTAATTTCTTTAATTTCTCTCAAGATCCCGAGGTAAAAAGTGACATTTAATACGTTTTTAAGTCTGTAAGTAGTGAAAACAAGTGGTTTATATTTACTTTTATGATCGACTAAATTTGCATTTAATCAATCATAAAATGCTATCTAGCCTTCGCCTCTCCCATTTACTACTGAATTTAAAGACGCGGGTAAACATTCATCGTTTTGGAATTTTAGAGGTTAAATATTGCTTCGAAAGCTGAGTTTTGCTGATACATCAGATCACACTTTCACCCACCCATCCTGAAGGAGCACACCCTGGACCATGTCCTGTGGGTCGGCGCTCTCAGTGGCCCAACATGTCTCCACTCGCAGGAGCGTGTCTGACGCAAAAGAGTTGTTGGTCTGCAGCGCCACCTGTAGGAACATGGTGTCCTCAGGCTCCAGGGATAAAGCATTGCTGTAGCTGTAGTTATATGAAAGATCTGTGTAAAGGGTCATGGTCAGGCCCAGCTGCTGTGATGAGCTGACCTCCATCAGGGAAAGGTTGGTGTGCCTAAATCAAAAGAAGTGATCATGTTTCTCCTTCTTGAGTGAAGAAAAGAATGGCGAAGAGACAAAACGTGAAGAAGTCTGCCTCACCAACTCATGTCCACACCGACTTTAGTGTTGCGGACATATTGTCTTGGGTAGATGCACTTCCATACGACTTTGATATCTCGCCGGCTGATTGTCTGCTCTTTGCTCAAGGTCACACTCAAAGTGTTTCTGTACTCGATGTGGGTTTTATTCACCTGGACAATCTCGTGCACACACACACACACACACACACACACACGCTTAAGTCAAACATTGTCCTCCCAATGGTAGAATAGATTGAGATAAGCACTTTTATTAAGAGTGAATTCCTTTTTTTTTTGGAAAATAAATACAGCATTATATCAACAATAGAAATGTGTCGGCCCTGTGATGAACTGGTGAATTGTCAATGGTGTGCCCCGCCTTTCGGCCACAGTAAGCTAGGAATGGGCTGCAGCGCCTTCGCAACCCCGCGTAGGGTAAGTGGTTACAGCTAATGAATGACTGAATGAATAGATCTTATAACATGTAAACCTTCCAGTGAAACATTTTAATTGGGTCTGATTATGTTGTGGTATTCTATAAATAATTATACAAATATTTATAAAAATTATAAGGGGTATCGTATTCACATTATATCTGTGTCAGTGAAAAAAGCATTTCTGCACACTGTTGATATGAAGACTTGTATAGAGTAAAAATCAGACCAAAAGTTGACATTCCCTTCCATCACCAGTCTCTTAAGTGGCTTCTAGTTTTGGTGTTTATGGAAAAAAATACAGCAAGCTTAAACAGTCACTTACCTGCCTCTCGGTTCCACATTGAGAAGCTTTTCTTGAGGTAGTGAAATAGTAGAAAATCTCCTTTTCCTCCACATGGCACCGCCCGTCATTCAACTTCACATCGAACTTTTCCCCCATTAAAGATGCCAGGTAGGTTTTGGCTATTCCTCCAGTCACCAGTTTATCCAGACAATGACTGAAAAGACCTTTTTCTGTTTCAAAACAAGGGATTAAATTACTGCTGTGCGATCAGCGCATAGAAGACCACACAACAATCAGAGGAAGACAATGTTCATACATTCTTTACTCAAGATAAAGAACAGTTATTTGTGTGAAAGAAGAAGTATTGATTCTTTACTGAGGTAAAAGTGATAAAGTACAGGCCCTGAAATGTGGTCAAAGCATAAAACCTAATTTAATTTTAAGGATTAGAAACATATTTCCATTTGTTATCTGCCTTAATGATCCTGACGCTTAAGAAAAGTAAAGGAAAACAATAGTTGATCAAAGAAACTGACATTTTTTTCTTTGTAATTATATTTCATTATACATTTCATGTCTGTTATGTATTGTTGCATACTTATTTTGTTTTGGTAATTTACCAAAATTTACTGCATATTTGATCAGTTTCCCTGTAAATATCAACGAAAATAGCAGCCCCTCACTGAGTGTGCATTGTTCTGGAGATTCTTCTCTACGTGTTATTATCCATTTGGGTAAACTCCGTCTTTATGTCAGGAAAGCAGCAATAAAACAACGTAAAAATAAATCAGATACTTGTGTTAAACTGTTGGGAGTCGAGTAAAAATTCGATAGAAAAATAAATACAGCAGATGAGGATTGCGCTGGAGAGAAGAGGAATGAAGGTCAGTTGCACTTGTGTGTAACTGACAGAACATGTTTGTGAATGAAAGGGAGTAAGTTGAGTGGTGAGGATACAAGTAGTAGAGGTGCAGAAGTTTAAGTACTTGGAGTGAACTGTTCGGAGCAACAAGGAGTATGTAAAAAGTTGTGAATAAGCGAGTGCAGGCAGAGTGGAGAAGAGTGTTGGGAGTTGACAGAAGAGTAGCAACAAGAGTGAAGGGACAGGTTTACAAGACGTTAGGAAGATCAGCTCTGTCTGCTTTAGAGATAGTTGCTCTGACCAAAAGACAGGAGGCAGAGCTGAAGGTAGCAGAGTTGAATAAATTAAGATTTTCTTTAGGAACGATGAGGATGAATAGGATTATAAATGAGGGATAGCCCAGGTTAGACGTCTTGGAGGAAATGTAATGGAAGCCATGAGATGGTTTGGGCACGTGAAGATGAGGGCTAGTGGATCTATTGGTAGAAGGATGCTGGAGATGGAGCTTCCGGGCAGGAGAAAAAGTAGGGAACCTTCTGGATATGGAGAGAGAGAACATGCAGCTGGTCGGTGTGACTGAGGAAGGGGCAGAACAGACCCGAAAGGAAACAGAAGACTAAGAAGAGTAATATAGGCAGACGTTTGAATGAAGAATGATAGAAATTTGGAGTCACATCAGCCAGACACATTGACTTCTAGGCCCCAAACACAGAAACAAACCAAGAGGTAAGGTACCAACTCCAGGTCACTTTGCTTAAACTAGTGCTGACATTTACAACCACTAAGTTTGGCATTTAGCCTGTAATTTCTATGACAATTAAATCCAATATAATTGACTCATATTTGGTTAGGTCACACGATACCATTTAAGCAGACGTTTGACTTGTGTCAGAGCTCCTTGTGATTGACCAGATAAGTTTTTACCATTGCAGACAGGATATGAAGCTGCAGGAGTCTTGCTGATAGAGCTCACATCGTAGTAGCCATGTCGGCACACACAGGTGTAAGAGCCCAGGGTGTTGATGCACAGAGAGTTTCGGGGACATGCAGGTTTACTGGAGGAAGCACACAGATCTGGACCTGCAAACAGTCAGGAAATAAGACGGATTTTGGTTTATTCAGGAAAAACTTCAGACATGAACACGTTTTTCACAAGCCCCTACCTTCCCAATGAATGACCCAATCTGTAACAGAGATATTATCTGCATTCAGGGAATGGATGTAGTCCAACAGATCTTCAACAGGCAGCGGCACATCTTCAGTTCTAGATGCATCAAATGACATGAAGATCATCTCTGTCTTATGTGGGTCATATGCAGGTCCGAGGGTGGCCAGCTCCATACGGATGGGCTGATTGAAGTCCTTCAACAGATCCTGGAGCTGAAGCACAAACTATGTGATGCTTCATATCCAGAAGTTATACATATTTAGAAGAAAGTGCATTACTGAAATTTAGAAGTCACAAAAAATTATCATTCTGACGAGGGAAAATGTGTGTAGTTCAGAGAATAAATATTATGAAGAAACCCGTCAATTCAATTAAAATAAACCACATGTATTTCAAAAACACAGTTGTGTAACTTTGAGTGAACTTCATCTACTGCCATTTCATGCATCTGCAGTCCATGATCACTGATGGAAACTATCTCCTACCTTGTTTTTATATATCTTCTCTGCTGTAGCTCTGGGTTCTAACATGCCATCCTGGAGTTCCTCTGGCAGAGACCAGGGCACAATGATTGTGAGCCCTAAGCTTGAAATATCCAAGTCCAACTCTACAGATGCCAGAAAATGGAAACAGGTTTCATCATGAGAGAATTAACATAATAACCAAATGCAAGTTGCAATTATATATATTACCAATTTTAAATTACCAGTATTTTATGCATTACAATCTAATGTAAAAGGCTTATTTATTCATTTTCAAGGCGCTTCAGATTAAGATAACAGTTTTATAATTTAAAGTTTTATTGACATACACAATATGTTTGAAGCACTCAGTGGTCTTGGTAATTCTTAAATGGAAGAAGTTTGATACAACCAAGACTCTTCCCGGGGCTGGCCACACAACAAAACTGCTGAATCAGGGGAGAAGTGACCAACCTAATGGTCACTCTGGCTGAGCTCCAGTGATCCTGTTCAGATGGCAGGAACATGCAGAGGGTGAACCATCACTGCAACACTTCAGGATCTGATCTTAATGGCAGAGTTGCCAGACGGAAGCCTCAACTCAGTGAAAGACACAAGAAATTACCCAAATGACTCTGACTGTGAGAAACAAGATTTTCTGATCTGATTAGACCAAGATTTATTTGTTTAGCCTCAGTTCTACCATTCATAGCCGGAGGAAACCAGGCACTGTTCATCACCTGCCCGGTACCTTTCCAATGGTAAAGCATGGTGGAGGCAACAGAAAGGGCTGGAATACTTTTCTTTTTGATAGATTACAAAGAAATTCTAGAATTTTGTTTTTGCCATATTATTATGAGCATCCTGTGTAGATTGATATAAAAAATACATTTAAATCATTGTAGCAGAAAGCTGCAACATAAAATGTGAGGAAAGTGAAGGGGTTTTTGAATGCTCAGTAGCTCTATTCGAGCAAAAGACACTTTATTTACTGTTCAAACACATTGTGTATGTCAATTAAACGTAGAAAATGAAGAATTTTCTCTTATGCTTTAAACTAAGGCGCATTGAAAAGGAATTAAATAACATTTTTTTTTACACCTTACTGAATATGGAAATGTGTATGGTTGTGGGACATATACTTGCCCCCGCCTGTAAAATTTGCCCCCTTATGGCCTTAAATTAGAAAAATGCTAGATCGACCATAGGTCGATTGCAAATCTAACCAGAGAAACTACAAAAGTCAGACTAACCTTGGTCCAGACCAGGTCCAGCAGCCCTCATAAGGAACTCCAAGGATGAATTAGTTCCTTCAAAGCACACATGAGAACTTTCTGATTTCCACTGTCCTTCACATTCCTCCCAAACATCCAGGATGTAGGTCGTCCCTTCTTCAAGCCCCGGTAGATGCAGCTCTGGGTAAGACAAGCGGCTGCTCTCTAGTGTGCTGCCGTTGTTCAGAGACAGCTCATATAAAAACGCCATTGCTGAATTGTGTGTGCTGCTGGGATGCCACAGGGCAGTGGAGTCATTCGAGCGATACTTTAACTCAGACACACCATGAGGTCCTGGATAAACACAGTATGCAAGTAGATCAGTATCAGACCATGTACAAACAGGGATCCATCAGGAGAATTAAGCTCATTTTAAAATGGTCACTAAAACTTCACTAAACACTTTTGCCTAGTTTAACATTGCATGAGATCATTTCCCTGACATCACTGTAAAATAATACATCACTATACAGTACTTTACAAAAATCTTCCTCTTGGCTCTGATTGAAGGGGTGACCCGTGGCAGAGCACGCGACACAAGTCTGAGCCTGATTAACCCCGGCTGGGTGGTACGGCACAATATAAATACAAAGCCAAACAGTACAACAGCATATATTTTATATTTTCCCCTCAAAATTCTATCATACCTCTCTCTTCTACTTGTACTGGATGGATGCTTATTTTATACGTTTGGAATTTAAAACTCTGATATTCGATTAATATTGATATTTAGTTAACAGGGACAACTTACATAACTTCCCTTGATGCAATGCATCCATTGAGGGACATCCAGATTATTTCATGCTTATTTTTGGATAATTTCTGCATTCATTTCAAATTGTAATTTAAAAAAAAATAAATTTCATATCAATATGACTTCTTTACAGGAAAACTATTAAATTGTGTACTTTAAGATCTCATCCACTAGCTACCTGAGAGTTTACTCTATAACTTCATCTATGATTCCATTTGAACAGGGTGAGCATATTTTCTTACATATTCAGCTAGCTCGCCAACTCGCTACAGATT
Source organism: Lophius piscatorius (assembly GCA_009660295.1). Taxonomy (NCBI): domain Eukaryota; kingdom Metazoa; phylum Chordata; class Actinopteri; order Lophiiformes; family Lophiidae; genus Lophius; species Lophius piscatorius. The sequence continues at coordinate 55,644 of VRLP01003244.1, read as the reverse complement.
TGTCTCAGATACGGTGCGGTGCGTATTAACTGCAGCCTCAGACCATCTTCTCATCAATTTCTGCGTTACCTGTGTGTGCTGTGTGCGTTTTCACACTCATAACAACACTTTCACCACACAGTGCCTCCACTTTGGCCTTATACTGCTTGCAAGGCAGTAGCCCATGCACTGTGTAGTTTGTGATGAGCGTGGTTCCCTGCAGCTCCCCCTCATGATAAACTCTGAACATGGAGATGGACGAGGTTGTCCCCAGATCCCAGCTCAGGGTGTAGTTGTCAGGGCCAAATGATGTCTGACACAAGGACTTGATGTTGGAGTGAGCTGAGGAGTAGAGAGAGGATTATTCGAGGCAACTCTTTCTTTCCTAAAGAACAGACAAGAACCTATATACGATTAAAATTTATGGATACCGCTTTGAGTAAGTTGAATATAATTCTTAACTATATTTTCATTAATATTTATTCTCGAGCACTTTGTCGCGTTTGCCCTTTACCCCTGAGACTGTCTGTTGTTTTTTGTTATGTCTGAAACTTTGAATACTACTGCCATTTTGGACTGGTCTCTCTTGTAAAAGAGATTTTAATGTCAATGAGACTAATCTGGTAAAATAAAAAAATATACCATTAGTTGAAAATGACAAAATTAAACATTTAGAATATACTTTGGATGAGCTCTTTATATCAACAGTAGAAGCAGGTCCTCTTCCATGTTGTGCTGCCTTGTCTGTGTAGTAGCCTAGAATGGACAAACCGAACAGAAGCTCTAGAGAGGCCTTTTCAAGTTTTTTGTGTGCAGTGGCAGAACGATGATTTCTTTACGGATATGAAATTTGGTAGCTGGTTTAGTTTAAACAATTACTCTTTACATTCTGATCTCCCACTTGTCTCTCAAAAATAGAGGAGGGCCATCTTTGTCTGCCTCTATGGATTAGCCTCCTCGGCTTTACAGAGGGAATACTAAAAACAAGAGCAACGAAGGAGGCAATTAAGGCTGCACAATATCAAAATACAATTCTTTTCACAGATTGTACGGTAACTATTAAAAAGAAAACAGTAAATGTATGACAAAATGAGTTGTCTGTCTTGGTTCACAAGGACGGACCAATGGTTCATTCAGTAAGCTCACAATCTCAGGCAGAACGCACCGGAGTTTCCGTCATTCAGGACCATGTTACTGTAGCTGTACACCATCCCTGCATGGCAAACGGTCTGCAGGCCAAACTTGACTTTAGTGCACGGTTGCAGATCTGACAACGTGAACACAAGATTGTCCTCCTTGTGCCACATGCGCACCTCCTCTGTGACCTGTTCTGATCCATTGAGGTAGAACACCGTAAGGAGGAAGAGGGAGGACCAGCAGTGTTCAGGACAGTCCCAGGACAAAGATATGCTGCTGGTGTTCCATGATGTCACCACAAAGTCCTTGGGATCTTCTGGATCTGGTGGAAAAAGAACCAGCAAGATGTTTTATAGGCCCCATTGAACATGTTTCAGCGCCACAAGAATTGTAAATACTGCTCTACTGCACCCGATTTTCCAAGAAGAAAAAAATTTTAATCTGCAGATTTGTGAAAAACTACCACCACCTGTAGTCATTTAGTGGTCAGTGTCAGGTATTTTAAGATCAAAAATCAGCAGTCCTTCTGGACGATGCCAACATTTTTTTTTAAATTTAATCCAAAGACAGAATTCCATCCACATCCATGTACTGGATGTGGTGAAGGTGTTTGATGGCTATGTATGATGGATATCTTTGACCAACCTTTGATTAACAAAGGGTCTGCACAATACAACCAAGTAAAGAGTGAAATGTGTTACTTTCTAATCTTTGCAAATCGGCTTTATGCGACCCATCATTTGAACCTGTGTTATTCCAGTCTTTACCAGTGAGAGCAGAGAGGCAGGTAATGGAGTGATAGCCTGCAATCTCCACACAGGCCACATGGGGGCTGCAGGAGCCTAGATGTGTGAAAGTGTAGTGGTTGTTGGTTGTTCTTTCTATCCTCAGAGTTTCGTAGGAGTCCAGTAGAATATGGTACAGAATAGTTGTGTGGCTATCGTTGCTGAAAGACGGGAGGCTCTCCACCCACGACACCTGCAGCATGGAGGAAGTCCTGGATTGGAGCTCGACAGGGAGACGTACTGTGTGGCCTAGAACGAGACCAACGTATTAATAAAATTTAAAAAAATCTTTGAGGACTTTCTTAAATCGTAAAGAATGAACATTATCTATGGTTAGCAAGTTTTTATGATTTCTAGATATGTAGATTAAAGGGGAGGAAGTAGAGGATAACCCCCTTGGGGTCGAACAGTGTGGGATCATTCTGGTCTCGTTTCAGACAAAACAGACCAACCAAATCTGAGATAACCAACAGACATGCAGTAAAAGAATAGATCAGTCTTGTTATTGTTGAATGATAATGCATACAAGTCAGCATATAAGATGTACAAAAAACAATTACAGAAAAAAAAGGTAGAAAATAAATAGGGGAACTCACATATTCAGAGAGACTGAAATCCTAAAAAACAAAAAAACAATCAGAGTATCTGCTCAATTTTATACTAATATAAATGTATTGACTTTTAAGAACTTTTAATAACTGTCAAAGGAAAATTTAATACCATTATTGTGGATAAAGAAATTGAACTAGACTACAGTATATAGTACACTGTTACTGAGATTCACTGAATTTATACAACATAAATGTAGTGCTCCACACAAGAGCAAACATGACTGCCTTTTGATCAACAAAAATAAAATTAAACTATGCGGTAATACACAGGATAGGATACACCGATGGATATAATCTTCTTCATCTTCCCATTTTCTATGTAGAACAGTGGTACTCAAACTTTTTACACTGTGTACCACCTCAGAATATATCCTGCTCTCCAAGTACCACCATTATGACCCATGTAGAAATACATTAGTAGAATTAGATAACCCTATTCAGCTAAACGTAGTTCGAATAGGAAGAAAATATATTCTCAATAAGAATATTATTTATTGTTGACTTGTCAGCCACAACCGCACTGTAAACAGGAATAGAACTAGAACTGGCACTTAAACTTTCACATGATTATAATTTAAGGGTCAACCCCTCACACACATACAGTACACACACATACAGTACACACACACAATATGCACAAAGAGCAGGTGAGAACATTAACAATAACAACTGTAAGTACCTGTAAATGCATATTTCAAATTTGATTTAACCCGTATCATATCTCCTTACTTTTTTTCACCGTTTGCTGCCGACTGATGCTGCTGTGTTCACTGTCTTCCACTGCAGTTTCTTCAACGCTGCAAACAATATTCTCCAAATGATCTACACTTCTCTTCCTAGTTCCCGTTTGAAGCCAGATTTCAGTGTCATTATATCACTCACAATTTTAGCTTCCTCTGCTTACTGTCTTCTGGTCCTCACAGTTCAGCTTGTAATGCTTTTCAGCTTGTAATGCTTGTCACAACTCTGCCAATCAAAGCAGACGTGCTGTGTTTCACATACAAATAATTAGGAGGTCGCTATAATAGTTATTTGCTGGGAGATAAGCTATTTTTGTCAGTTTCAGTATTTTATTTTTCCGGTATTTAAGCTTGACTCATTCATTCTGCCCCAGATAAATACAAAATGTATACCTCTTTAAACTCAAGACATTATAAGACATTTTCAGACCTTGGAAATCACAAGATAAACTTGATGAACTTTTGCAAAAACAGTATAAAGTGACCAGTGTGAACTACGGAGAATTTTCTGTACAATATCTAAATGTACAAATAAAATAAAAAATTTAAACTCACAGCTCTCTTAAGCCTAACAAAATATTTACTTAAACGTATATTTTTGTTTAAAGTTTTTTTAAACATTACTATTACCTAAACCCCTGCCGTATTTTTGATTCCATCGGTATGTGTATATTATACACAAAGGATTGAATGTTCTGTTAACCTTTGTATTTTCATTTGTGCATTATATCGGTTCCATTCTTTAATTTCAGCATTAAAAAAAAAAAAAAGTGTCCGGTCGTATGCATGCAATTCTCCTCTGGAAACATTTCCGTTGTTTTTTGGAGATGTTTGCAGTGGGCTGTCTTAATATGTCATGTTGTGGTTATTTGCAGAGCATTTTCCTAATGTGTTGCGGTATTTGCAGAGCGTTTTCCGAATATACGGCTTGACGCTGGAGGGTAATTATTCAGAATTTACCAGCTTTCACCTTATAACAAGCCTGAATAACACCCTTCCTGGAAAGGGGAACATTATGGGATGTTGTAATCCTGCTAGAAATTCAACCAACCAACAGACATGAATGAAAGCATCACCCCCATGGCGAATGAAATGAAGCGGAGATAAGGTCTGTATCTGTGTTCACAGTAAATACACAAAGGGAGCATTACAATCTCACCAATTGCAAAGAGGAAGTTTTCATCCTGGTGGAAAAAAGCTGTGCCATTCTCACATGCAAACACCTCAGTGGGACTTAACATCTCCAGGAAACCCTGAAGAAAGACAATCAATGTCAAGAGTAAGAAAATAACTGAAAAATATAAAATGAACATCCTTCTGTATCAACAGCTTGATTAACAGAATAAATACCTTTGTGGCATCTGTTGGCTGCTCTAGAGGTCTCTGCTGGTCTTTGATTTCAATCAAATATGAATCTGAGATAAAGAGATTTAATATTTAAATGCATCCATTCTTAGTGAGTAAAGATAAAAAATGTTAAAGATACTTACTCTGGTGGATTCTGAAATTCCATTCCTTAGCCACGCCTCCATAGTGCAGGGTGAGATTGTTTTCTACAACTGGGGACACCTTCAGGGAGGTGGTTATACCTACCTTGCCGATGGATTGCAGTGCTGCACCATTGAGCCATATGTTTGGATTTTGCCTGAAAGGATGGGAAATGGGAAAAAAAATGTTATTACTCATCATTAAACGCAAGTCTGTTAACGAGAGATGCTGGAAGATTTGTGTCCAAAAATATTATGACCAAATTGCTGGAAGAAATTAATTTGCACTGATATTTATAGATACAGATATATTTATAGAGTATGACCTCTATCATAGGAGAATCTGAGAAAACTGACATGAAAAGGATATTCAATTGTGCCTAAACAGGATAAAAAAATAAGAATATCTCAAACAATCAATGAAATGCACTTACAATTAATGAAATGCACATCTTTAGGCACTATTCACATACAAACAATTAGGAGGTTACCACCAAAGCATTAACCCCAAAAGTTCCAGTCTGGTTACATCTCTCCACAGATCAGCATCCCATAACTTCTTGGTCTTATCGAGGTGTTTTTGAGATACTGGGGAGGCTTTTTATCTTGAATTTTGGGTAGCATTGGTGAACGTCTTGGAGTTCAGGCATAGAGACCTTAACCAAAAAACTACAGGACTCTACAGCTAAAAGTAATTCTGTGACGGTTGACTTAATCACTTAAAAAACATCGACAGTAGCATATTTTGCATTTGATTTAGCATTTTGTATTGAATAAGGGAAAGGTGAAATTATCTTGTTTTTTTAACTGTTCTTATGACATTTTGTCATTGAAAAGCACTGATAAATTCTGCAATATACCTAATAAATATTAAAGGTGAAATAACTTCGCCTCCAACTATCCCGTGTCACTATAAATGACTGTAGTACCCATTTATCGCATCAAATACTTGTCTCTCTTGGGTTTACCTGTCCAGAGCATCACCCTTGCTGATCCAGCAGATGGAGTAGGAAATGTTACGGCTATTTTCTGGAAGAAAGACCATTACATTTCTCCAAATGTGGCGTGACTCAGGAATAAGCCGGGTCCCGTGTGTTACTCACCAAACAATATGATTTGAGGCACCAGGATAACAACGATTAATTCAAACAGTAAGGAGTTCCTGAAAGCAAAACGATCGTTAATCTTCTGAATTAAAGTAAGCTGTGTGATTTAAAATGGCTATGGGGTTATTTCTTACATTTTCTCTATAATTTTGCCTGATTCATAGCGAGAATACAAATCAACGATCATCTACAACCGCCTTCTTATTAGTGACAGGTGTGCGATGCCTTCAAGTTCACGGTCAAACGGTGGGAATTCTCGTCTTCGCTATTGGCGTCGATGTTAAGATGTATTAGAGTGTCTAAATACTTCACACCAGCTAATCTATTCTCCACATTGATTATTTTAAATTAAGCTTCGCCTGAATTACATTCCCCAAATTAGAAAACACTCAGATAGCATTTACCTCCAGGGCACACTAGTACCCAAGGTAGACATTATTGCAATCAGATTATGATTCCTTTATTTAGAAGAATTTCATGCACATTTGCCCATTAATTTACAAGTTAATCCTTCGGAGAAGCCAGTTGAGTTGGCTCGGGCAACTGATCAGGATGCCTCCAGGATGCCCACCTTTGGAGGTTTTTCAGGCACACCATGTGTCTGAAAATCAGGATCCTGATCAGGTTGATTGGATGTGCCACACATCTAACTGGCAGGAGACCCCAGTTTCCAGAAATCGTTGGAGAAACTTACAATCTCATCTGGCCTGGGAATGCCTCAGGATCCCGCAAGATGAGCTGGAAAGTGTTGCTGGAGAGAATGACCTTCTTACCCAGCTGCCACTGTGACCCGACCCCGGATAAGCGTTAGAAAATGAATGGATGGATTTCCTGAAACTTCCTCTCAAAACATGGTAACGTTGTAAACTTTAAATTAAGTTGAATCAAAATTTTAGCTTCAACAAAGTCAACTTTGAGAAGTTGTGTTTTTGGAACTCCTGTAAGAGCAGCCCAGTATTGCCAGGTCACAGTCTGGTTGAATGATTGTCTTATAATCTATAGAGAACCTATTAAATATATAATGCAGGAATTAACTTTGAACCTAACAGTGCCATTGGTGTGGTAGTGATCCCTCTGCTGTAACCAGCTAGCACACATGGGGGAGACTGAGCCACTTTCTGAGCCTCGTTTTGGAATAATGTAGTGTTTGTGCAACTTTAAACCTATTTATCCTGCATTCTTCTTCAGTGTTCTGTGACTAGCTTTAGGGTCAGTTACACAGAAAATTTTATCAGAGGGGTCACTATGCAGAATTTTTTGGAATTTGGAAAAACGCATTCAGTTATGTGTCCTACTTCAAGGCAGAGTCAAACAAGGAATGAAACATCTCACTGAATACGGAACTATGCATGCATTTTGGACATATATTTGTCCCTTTTGTGTAAAATGTGACCCCTGATTTAGAAAAATCCTACATTAGCCACTAATTCGAACCCAGTTGGTTAACTACTGTAGTAAGTACTGGAGAAAGCCATGTGGTAGTAGTGTTCATCTAAATCAAATTAGCAGTGCAGAGACTACATGTACAGGAAGTAAATGTATTTGTGAACCATACTGCTTTAAAATTATAAAAATTGGATGACAAGAAACTAATAAAAACTGCAACAAACGTTTATTCCCACGTGAAGTCTGCAACGTGACTTACCTTCTGCATCAGACCTTATGATTGCATTAAGCAAAGGACAGGCGACTTGTCTTCTATTAGTGATCATACCTCGCGGTATCCATACCCAGCCGGGGTACTGGACACAGACAGAGCAGCTTTGTCTGTTAAATCTTAACAAGCAAGCAGTCAAATTGGAGTCACAAGTTTGCACAGTCTGCGGAGAGTTTCTGGCAGCAGGCTTTTCTGGGGGCTCCAAAGTTTCAACATCAGCTGAGAATAATTCAAGTGGAATCATGATCTGAGCAGCACAGTCTTGAGAAGTACTGGAAAATTCTAGTCCAGTATGGAGAGCTGGTACTGTTTGCTGCTGCTGTGCACACTAAATATAGTTCTGACTGAGGAGTTGACAAAAAAGGATGATGACAACAACCTTGTAAGTTTTCTGAGAAGAATCTACCCCAGGCTGCTGGTGAGAGACGAGCCATTCATCATCAACAGAGAGATAAACTCCCTGAAGGAGCCGAGATGGCCAGAGCTCCTCTCAATTACAGAGCAAACCACGGACAAAGCAGCCAATAAGGAGACAAACCGGGCTCAGGGACCTGTGGTGTTAACCAAAGATGGCCAGACCAGGGGTATTAGGGTGGATAAGGCCAATATATTCTATGGGATACCGTATGCTGACCCACCTGTTGGAGCATACCGCTGGAAGCCCCCCAGATCTGTTAGTCCTTGGCCGGGGGTTTATGATGCTTCATTCCCCAGAGCAGCTTGTATGCAGGCCTGCAGTGGACACATCGCAGGGGATTGCCCTCCGAGAGTAAGAAAATATGCTTATTCTCATTTGTTTTCATGTTGTCCCTAAATTTCCCTTTCGGGTGTAATAATGTGTATTTCATGGTATTTTGAAAGAGACTAACTTACATTTACAAATTACAAATTACAAATTATAAATGACAAAAAAACAGTACAACAAATTTAAAAAATCCTTGTTACCCGGTAACCTGACAAAAGCGCGCACACAAAAAACAAAACTAAAACTTCAAATCCTATCGATTCACGGCGTCTAGCTAAGTGCTATGCTATCAAACCCACTGCTAAAGCTTTATAAATAAATAAAATATGTTTATTAGTAGTTGCCAATGAATCAGTCTCCCCTTTACCACTAGTACATCACACTGAAGCGCCCTAATGTGGTAAAGAAATGAAGAGGAAATATGGAAATTGTCATTGAACCAACAATATTTTCTTCTGGTTTTGGGTTGGTTAGGGAAGACATCCTCCCTTGGAGTGTCCATATCAGATAAGCATGAAAAAGAAAGCACATTTAAAGGTCCAGGGTGAAAAATGTAGAGGCACTGCAAGCTCTCTCGCTCTCCTCAACACCACCTAAATTCTTCCTGAGCCAACCCGGAGCACCATCGCAGATGAAATGTGACCGGGAAACTAGCTATCGTTCTGGTGAGAACTGACCGCCAAGAACGGCCGTCAGTTCTGGAGTGGTCGTTCCCTGGGAGGAGAGATGGTGTGCTCTCAGAACACTTCTTTAGAAAAGGGTTGGGGTGCTCTGAAGTTCACGACCAATGCTGCTAATCTGCTTCTCTGTGCAGCTGCTAGTAAGGAGGCTGGCAGCAGAGTTGAGTTGACCGCTACAAGCTCTACATCAGCTTTACATCTAAACGTTTCATGAGTCTTAAATGTTTGCTATGACAGCGAGGCTTGAAACTCCTTTGCCTTGTCTTATTTTAAATATAGGTATGATCCTTCATTTGTCACAACTCATTAACGACTTGCCCCGACAGAGGTCTGTACAAACTTGGCCGCCTCCATATCTGTGGAGATAAAAAGGGTATTTTCTCAACAAACATTAAAAAGGATATTTTTACTTTCAGCTGAAAGTAAACATAAAAATCTTAGTTATGAAAATGACATTCCATCTATTCAAATACACTCCTTAATTTTAGACACTTACAAGCTTTAATTGATAAAGTAGATCCAGAGGAGGATAAGCTAAGTCTTCCCACCTCTGCTCTCCACATCACACATGTTATCATTCCCCTGACCTCTCCTGTAGGTGTCGCTGTTGAAAAATAGTCTGATCAACCAATTACTCTTTTTTTGTCAACAGATCTGTACCAACGCTTCAACTTTATTACAAGCACTCTTATTGACTTTATATGGCACATCATCGTTATAGGCTCAGGGCACAAAGCCATCAAAATTATTGAATTGAATTTATTTATTGTCCACCATTTCTGATAAAACACTGTGTGAGTTTGCTGAGTTGCTGAGAAGAAAACGCCACATGAATTCTGAACTGACCGTTCACACAGCTATCATGCAGTAGGAATCAGATCTGAATTAGGGTCGCATTTTAAAGTTGCCAAATGTGATTTGAAAGGATTGTATTTCAATTGTTGTTTGCTCTATTCACACTGTCATAAAAAAATAAAATAAAACATATCTCATATGGGTAAAAAATCGGATATTGAAGACATTTTACTTGCAGTGTCAAACTAGCCATTGATGACAAGAGTGGAACACCAAGCTAACAATATGTGAACTGATTCCTTTTCTCTGATGTGCCACATTTTGTCTGAGTTACATCAACTAGCAGCCCTGAGGAGCAAAACTGAAAATGCTTGAGGCTCAAAACATTCAGGACTGAAGCAGCAGTAACTCGGGTCCTACAGAAAAGACCCAAGCTTTAGGACATTTTCCATCATGTCTTAGGGTTGATTCATCTCTTAAGAGGAGGGCGGAGCCATCTCCATTTATCACATCACCATATGGTGCTAAATCAACATTCTCCGAATAAAAAAACCCACAAAAGCCCCCCAAGTAATTAAAATATTTTTCAATGATGTATAGAAGTATGTAAGTAACTAACTAACATCAACGTAAGTAGGGCTGAACCTGAGACAACTTCATGGGCGCCCAAGGATCCTTGATGTTCGTTACCAAGGTTCTTGTTAACATCAATAAATCTTTCCTTTCTCCACTTAATGGAATGTGCTGCGTCAATCCTCTGTAGTCTACACACAGAGAAAAATGAGCATTGCTTTTCTCCCATGGGCTGTTCCACTTGCGTGTGAATGATGGTGTGAAGGCTCCTGATGAGAAGATGGTACTTTCTATGATAGCAACTTAAGTAAAGGTGTGTACGAGTGGCGTTTCAAGCACTCTGAAAGGTGCATTAGGGTGGAAAAGCTTTAACTCTTTAATGTTTTCTCCAAAAGAAAAAAAAAGATGGAAAAATAATTTCTCTGCATATTTTATTTTTGAGGGCATTTATTAATTTGATATATTCTACATTCTAAATTAAAATGGCAAATAATTTGGTCAAGCATGTTTTATCGGACTTTTATTTTTTCCATAAAATTTTGTATTTTATGGAAAATAGTCAATTGTACTTCGATTAGTTCAACCTTTTGGTAATGCATGTTTTTAGAAAACTAACCTCACCCTTATAAGACTTTTGGGGTAAATCAAGTTTCATAATTAGGATTAGTAGGTCCCTATATGCTTTAATATGCCAAAAGAAATCCTACGTATAATAGGACATTTTCACTAGCCTTGGTTAATGCCTCCTCGTACAATGGCCCCTGTGACCTGTGGGGTCCTCAAGGGCTCCATCCTTGGCCCCGTACTCTTTGGCATATACATGCTGTCATTGGTTCTTATTCTAAACGGGTTTAGTCAAGTGACACAGTTTTTTTCATAAGAAATAGTGATTCAAAATGAGCTCAACCAAAGGGCTGAGCAGGACAGTAAAAGATGAAATACTTAAACTCTATTTGCCATTTTATAACTATGCAATTTATGCACAGCATTGAACTTAAAACTAGATTAGTAAACACACTTATGAAGAATATCCGGACTTACTAAAGTGTAACAGTCTATATAACCTGCTGAATATCTGCTCTCCTGCTCCTCAAAGGTCAGTGAGGACTGTCTCTACCTCAACATCTTTGTCCCTGTGGAAGTGAATCTCACCTCCCCTCTGCGGAGGGCGCTTCCAGTCATGATGTGGATCCACGGTGGGGATTTCATTGCTGGCTCTGCCTCGAAGCCGCTTTATGATGGACGCTTCATCAGTAACTTCACCAACACTGTTGTTGTAAACCTGGAGTACCGACTGGGTGACAAACTCTTCCCTTTTAATTCTAACCTGCATATTAGCACAGGGAAACAGGGACCTCCTTTGTATATTAACCATTATTGAATCTATTTATGGCCGCTCCTAAATCATACTGTGTGTTAAGAGAGTGAAGAAGTTAACATGCATAAATACATTAATCACTGAGCTGGATAATGTGTACGCTTCATTACTGTAAATGACTAAGCCTGTTTGTAATTACTCTGCTTTCCTGCAAGACTGAAAATGCATTGTATGTGAAGAGTAGGAGCTCTGAGGAAGTAAATGTCTTTCCAGTGTCTATTATATCTTGCTGATTATGTGAAATCCATGATTAAAGGTGCCTTTGGGTTCCTCGTCTCGGGCAAAGAGCCTCACACTTCTGCTGCAGGTAATTATGGGATCTTGGATCAGCAAGCGGCTCTTCTCTGGGTCCAACGGAACATTGCAGTGTTTGGAGGCGATCCCAGCAAGGCAAGGAGACACACACATAAATACTCACGCACTAATTATAATGCAATGAAAAATTACAAGACCCCCTACTGATTTCTTCTATTTTTCTGTTTATCCAATAATAGAAGATGTTGGATCTTCCAACAAAATTAATGTAAAAGAGAGTACACGTTTCATAGGTTCACTAATACTAGCTGGGCCTGTAAAAAAAATTATTCACCACTTTATTAACCAAGTGACCAAACTACCACTACCAGCTCTGTTCAGTCAAATCATCACTTAAATAGACAATTTCCAGAGTAGGAAGTTGACTCGTGGGTCTCACCAGTAGCATACTATACCAAGAGCAAAAGAAATTCCATGTGAGATGAGGAAGATACACACACCCACAGTGAGAAAAAAATATCTACGAATGGAGAAGACTTAGGGAACCTTCACTGAGGAGGACTACATTCTAAAATTGCGGTCCTCAATTTTGGACCACAAAATTGGTGGGTGAAGGCTCATTCAGGACGTCAAAAAAGATTTGACGGAATTAACCCAAGGAATTTCAGTCATATCTCTTAAAGACGATGATCCCAAGCAGAAGAGTGAGTCCACTGGGATCTAAAGGGGCAGTCTATTCAAAGTGTGGACCTGAACCCCAATAAGATGCTGTGGTGGGACCTGAAAGTATCACTTCATGCGCTCAAACTCTCCAATGTGGCTAAACTAAAGCAGCTCTGCAAAGAAGTGTAGGACAAAATTCCAGTCACATCAGAGACTGATCTCCAGTTATCAGAAGTCTTTGGTTGCAGTTGTTCCTGCTAAAGATGGAACATTTAGATATCAAGTTCAGGGGGAGAATATTACTATTCTCGTTATCATTTAAAAGTTATATTTAGTATTTATAAAGGTTGTTTTATATTAAATTTAGTGTGAAGATCCACCAGAGTTTGGTCTGGGACCGAGTATGGAAACTCTTGGAATGGAATATATAGGCGTGTTTTTTTGCATTCAGAATACTTCGGATATTGGATATACAATATTTTAAAATGATCGGATGTTGCTCAGTAACTTTTGCAGTGATTTACCTGACTTAACATTTGAGAATTTTTTTTTAACAATGTCACATTACTTTTAACAAACCCTTTATTAATGTTTGATATATTTGACTTTGCATTTTTAATAATATCGAATACCCACAGTCGGAAAGTTAGCACAAACAAAACTCCAGAACAAGTTTATTCGTTAAGATCCTGGGGTGTAGAATTAAAACATAGGTACAGCAGTACACACATTCAAAACGTACAACTTATATTTAACCTTACAGTATGCACAAATCAACACAAGTGAAAGTAATGATTATAGTCATCAAACATGTAAAATACGTTATATAAGAGTAACATTAGTATTTTATGAGTTAAACCAAAATTACCCTCAGATTTTCAATCGAAAATTAAAATTCCCTCATTCATGATGTCCTACCAATGTTATTTCCCATCTTGTTCCCTGCTAACTTTTTTTAAACATTGATTTTTGTGATCGTTAAGTCAGTGATAGTGGTGAAGAAGACAATCTAAATGTACCATAAACTGACAAATTGTTTGGGCAAGCATGTTTTTAAACAAAAACCTGACTTCAAATATCTATTCACGATAAAAATGTATTTCAGGGAAAAAGTTCATTTTAATCAGATAAGCTCAACCTATTGGTAAAGCATGTTTTTAAAAGACTATTTGACAATTATTAGAGTTTTTTGGTTTTATCAAGTTACATAATTATGTTTAGTAAGTCTTTAGTAAGTCCGGGCTTTAATATGAACAAGAAAACAGTAAAAATATCGAACAGGACTTTCTTAATAACCATGCGTAATACCTCCTCTTCTGTAGCCCCTGTAACCGGTGGTGTCCCCGAGGGCTCCATCCTCGGCCCCTTTCTCTTTAAAATAAACATGCTTCCACTGGGTCATATTAGAAATAGGTTCAGTCATAGAAATAGTGACTCAAAATGTGCCATGTTGGCCTCAGAGAGTGAAAGCCGGCCTTCTGTTGCCTGCTTGATTAACCTCACAAAGAGCTGTCCACTCTACTTTTCACACCAGACCACTGTGTTGCGTTTTCTCTGAAGGTGACCATATTCGGGGAGAGTGCAGGTGCTCAGTCAGTGAGTCTACAGCTGATGATCCAGAGCAGCAGGCCTCTGTTTAAACAGGCTGTCTTGCAGAGTCTGCCTTTCTCCATCCCTCTGAAGACCAGGTGAAGAACAAATGCTCATGGCTGATATTACTTTCTGATGTGTGTTCTGATTTATGAGTCCTCAGTTAGTGTTAAGTAACATAATATATGACTAAAAAATGTTAATCTATGAACTTTTTCCATGCCTGAAGTACAACAGGTGTTTTCACACATGATAAGTACGGTTTGATGCAGTTCTTGGACTAACCCCGCAGTCAACATGTGAAAAGATCCTGGAGCAAAACTTTGAATTCCAATCCTTCTCCCTAGGGCTGTCCCCTGCTCCTCAGGGATGGGTTGAATGTATAGAATAGTTTCCTTGCGTTGTACTGTGTCTGACTGTAGATGACTCTGAAGTATTGCAGTATGACACAGCACCAACCAAAGACCAAGGTTGCCTCTCGATGTCACAGGACATCAACATCCATTACATTGAAAATCCTGTTTTTTTACAACACAGGAAGAGTTTTCAGATAATGCTGTCCCAAAAAAAAAAATGGGGCAAAGAGGCGGTACAGTGAATTGTTATTCTTATGGAACCACCTCCTATCCCCTCGATGTGGGCACAAAAACAGGATAATGCGACTAAATCTGATAAAGACTAGTAAAGACACGTGGGACTGGACTCTTATATATAGCTGACAAAATTCGTACTACCCATGCCTCACTAAACTTTTTCATATTCGCCTCTTTCCTAGACATGACGCCCTGAAGCTGGGAAAAGATTTTGCTAAACAGACCAACTGTTCTGTGAGCGACATCGTCTGCCTGCTGTCTCTGCCTTCAAAGGAAGTCCTCGCTGCCCAGATGAAAACAAGTAGGGCGACACAAACACCCAACAGCACCTACCAGATTTAGAGCGCAGCTCAGGGCTACTCACTCCGTTACAGATAATGCTGTAACGGAGTGAGTAGAGGAAGCAAGTAAGGTGAGTAAGGAAGCAAGATGCAGTGTTTCATCTTTTATCTGCCTGTCATCTGCTAAAGATGATGAAAGAACATATTTTTTTCCTGAGCGGTATATTGGAAAACAGAGTGATGAAAACTGAGGGCTAGTGGGCCTCTAAGGGGGCAATTAGAGGGAGATTAAACTGACTCCTAACCGAAAATCACTGTAATCTGTCCGCACTGTTATTGATCATTATCGCTGACTCAGTGATGGTGTTGCAGCATTTTTCTGGCTGTGTGACTCACCGTCTGCCTCAAATGTCTCTAATTAAGGCTCACAAGACGAATAATTTCAGCTCTGATGATATAGAGCCTTCATGCTCCTGCTGCCAACAATGTGAGGATGAGAAGGATTTCATCCGTCCTTAGTGTGGTGTGGACATGGTGTTATTTGCAATTTAGGTATCTTAGTTTCCATGGTTACAATCTGAACATGCTTGGTGTGGGTAATGTTCTAGCTCCTGTCTGAAAAACTGTTAATAATATATTATATTAATGATATAAAATATATATTTTTTAATATCATTGTAGCTTAACAATAGTTATAATAATAATAATAATAATAATAATAAAGAGAGAGTGGATTTTGTTTTCAGATCATAAAACAACATTTTTTTAGAGTCCTTTTCGTTCTTGTAATTATGAGAAAAGGATGATATGTTTACACATGCCCTTTCATTATTTCATCATGCATCTGTAACTGTATCGGTCTTTTCACCCGCTGTATGACAAAGCCGTGTTTGGCCACGTTATAATCTTTCATTAGTGTTTACTTCCAGTGTTTTCCATCGTTAGCGTACTAACTCCATTTGTTATGTTGAGAAATTGGTGTTTTGTAGCTGTTTTTACTATTAACTTGAATAGGATGAGAATTTTGATGCTCAATTGCCAAGCATATTTAATTACATATAAACTTCTCTGTCGCTAAATTTTGTGGGATGTCACTCAGCGTCTGCGCAATGACGAGAAGCTGTTTGCAGGAAAAAAACGTATACATGTACCAGCATCCTGGCATTTATAAATGTTTCCTAATTCTCGTAATATGAGAAAATAATTATAACTTCTCAATCCTGGATCATAAATCTCGTAAATACGAGACAAGATGTCTGAATTTAAATTATTTTAGTGAATACATTGCATTTCCATAAAAAGGATATATTCTATATGATATTTTTTTTTTTAACATTTTTGTTATCTTTCACATCTTTCTTGTACTTGAGAGATGCATTTTGACAGGCTGTGAATTTCAACCACTTTACTTATTTATTAATTTATTGGAAAAATTTTACTTTATATCAAAAATGCAATTAACAATTTATTTACTCCACGTTAACACATGAAACCAATCTGAAAAACCGGTGAGGTTTTTTGTTGAGTTAGACCTCTTTAGACCATTTCTATAGTTATGAGTAGGCTGAGATGAGGGTTTACGAGGCATAACACAAAGAAATTGTTGAATATTTTCTATATTCTTTATAATATATAAAGAGAAAAAGAAACATTCTCTATTATTTTCTTTCTTTCTTTTCTCTGTTGTAAGTGTATGCCTATGTCTAACATGTACTTAGCCATATTGCATTAATTGCATTCACCTGAGAAAAAAGTTTTACCCTGTTTATCCAAAATAACAAGATTACTAAATCGCAAATTAATGGCAAAAATCCTTTCTCGGATGAATGCAATACACTTCCATATTCATGTAGAGGAGAGGTCTACTCTGATATACTGGGTATTTTCAGCAGAGTTTTTGTATGTAACGTGTAATCTGATCTGCACTAAACAAAGACGACGCATTTACTCCACATTACCCAATCAAAACAATATGAGAAACATGAATAAGGATGTATCATGCTTGTAGTTAATGTTGACTTTCTATATATTGACGGTTTTATTTTTTTAGAATGATAGCCAGCGAATGATATATTGCTAAATTCTAATTAACACTTAAATCTCTTTCTGCAGATGACCGAGACACACAGGATCATAGCTGTGTGTCTCTACGTCATTAACATTTCGGTAACTGTCTGTTCATTTTATCAATGAAATGCACCAATAGTTTGTTTTAGAGAACTTTTTCTCATTGGCTTCTTTTCTTTAATTTAAAATTTCCCCTCTGTTTTTGAAAACCAGACTGTGTTTTCCATTGAGCTGATGTGTTTTCAGGTGCCAGGATTATAAATCCGTTCAGGTTCCTGGAGGTTTTTGAGACGTGGGGTCCGTACATCGATGGGGAGTTAATAAAAGAGCAAGCTGTCACCGCCTTCCAGAAGGGCCACTGGCAAAAAGAGAAGCCAGTGATGCTCGGTAAAATACACTTACACACACACACACACACACGCACACACACACGCGAACACACACACACACACACACACACACACACACACACACACACACACACACACACACACCGCACACACACACAGTAGAGAACAAAACCAAGATGATGCAGATGCAGTTGAGTGCACAATATTTTTTCACATTAAAAACACACAGCTGATAGATAGCAGCGCCTCCGCCATTATGGATTACTACCAATAGTAGCTGATTCACTATTTTGATGGTCCAAATCAGGCGCATTGTCCAAAGTAGTTGCTAAAGTAAGAAGTGTCATGCAGCATGCTTATATTTTAAGGTTAAGATAAACAGGACATAAAAACAAAACTATGCTGGACAAATCCAGCAGCTTCTCACTGACTATCAACAACTCCATAGTTCCTCCTCCTCTTTGTCGGTCTTGGTATCATCCTTGACAGCACATTATCTTTAGAAGCACACATCAACAATATCACACTGTCCGCATCATTCCCAGAACCCAATCGATAGAACAAATCAACCTTGTCCTTCAGCAACTTCCGTGGCTCCCTGTCATACACTACATCGGTTATAGGATTGTCCTTCTCCCCTTCAAGTACCTCTCTGGCCTCCTTCATCCCTAAACACCCTCCTGTACTCTTCGGTCTTCCTCCTACATGCTCCTCAATACATCTCTTGTCTACCTTTACCTTTCAAGGGGTCCAAAGCTTTTAGTTGCGTAGCCCCTTGTCTCCGGAACTCCCTCCCGCAAACCATCCGGGAAATTTACAATCTCCCCACTTTCAAATTCCGCCTATAAACACATAATTTTAGACTCGCCAATTCTGTGTGATAACTGTTGTTGACCGTGTACTTATTTTTTTTATGCTTTCATTGCATTTCCTTTTACTTATGTCTGCATATTTAGTTGTTTTCTGTATGGTGACCTTGAGTGTCCTGAAAGGCGCACATGAATAAAAAGTATTATTATTATTATCATTTCTATTGACTGAATCTGGTCAGGACAACGGAGAGTACCAGAGAATCTAAAAATGTCAATAAATTCTTTACTAATGACGGGACAGACCCCGTCGTCTTTACTTAATTCATAACGTACCCATATTTTGTCACCATGCAAGAAGAATTAAACAGCCCTGAAACTGAAAAAAAAAGAAGACATAATTATCTCTTTTTTTCCTATGACTGTAATATGCTTCTGTAGCATTGTGACAAAATAATAAAAGGTGTACAATTCATATGTCATTGGTTATAATGTAATGGCTAATCAATCTACATGTGGTGTCCTGTCCTTCAGGTACCACCTCGGAAGAAGGGGTGATCTTTGCATACGGCGTCTTCAAGAAGCCAGTCTCTGCAGTGGAGAGCACCGTCTACATCACGGCCATCTTTAGACAACATGCTCTAAGGATACTACGCAAATACCTGCCTCTGTACCAGGACGCCGACCACAGGGATATGCTGTCACAGGTCAGAGGAGCACAGTCTCTTCAGTTTCAACATAGTCACATTGGCATTTTCACAAGCTTTTCATGGTCAAGAACCATTAAGTCTTTTATGTTTCATTTTAAACTACAGTGGGCAGAGCCAGAAAACATTTAATTATGTTTAAACATCTTTATTTGTTTTTATATTGTCATATAAAAACATTTATACAAAAAAACATTTATATTGTCATTTACATTGTCATTTATATTGTCATACCGCCTCCTCCTTCTCCGGACTAAACTCAGCACCATGGGTGATCGGGCCTTCTGTTCTGCTGCCCCTCGTCTGTGGAATGCCCTCCCTGATCATCTCAGGGCTCCACAGATGACTGACACATTTAAAAAAGGACTTAAAACTTTCCTTTTTAGCAGAACCTATAACCTTAATTAACATTGCTGCTTTTTGGTCAGGCTTTTATATAGTTATTATTTTATTTTTTTATTGATGCTTTTATCTGCTTTTGCTTTGTAGCACTTTGAGATTTGATCCAAATGTAAAGTGCATTGTAAATTAAATGTATTATTATTATTATTATTAATTCTGTTTCCTGACGAATGACAAATTCAACACATGACACCTCATTTATCCATTGTCTTTAACCGCTTATCCTGTTCAGTGTCATGTGTGTGTGTGTGTGTGTCTGCATTGTCTGCAGACAATGCAGACAATGCAGTCCCAGCAGACAATGGGCAAAAGTACACTGTGTATGATTTATTAGTTCATCTTATGCAATTTATTCATTCATCCATCCATCCATACATCTTCTTCCGCTTATCTGGAGTCGAGTTGTGGTTGCGGCAGGCTCCGAGGCGTTCCCCGGCCATATGAGATATATAATCCCTCTGGCAACTTCTGGGTCTACCTGGAGGTGTGTTCCCAGTTACACATGCCTGAAAAACCATCCCGATTACATGCTGAACCACCTCAGCTGGTTCCTTTCGACGTGTAAGAGAAGCAATTCTACTCCAAGATCCGGATAACTTAGCTCCTCACTTTATCTTTAAGAGTGAGCCCAGCCACCCAACAAGGGAAGCTCATTTCAGCCGCTTGTACCCTTGACCTCATTCTTTCGGTCACTATTCAGAGCTCATGACCATAAGTGGGGGTTGGAATATAGATGGACCGGTAAATTGCGAGCTTTGCCTTAAGACTCAACTCTTTCTTCACCACAACAGGCTGATTCAACACCCACATTACTGCAGCTGTTGCTCCGAACCACCTGTCCACATCCCAGTCTATTTTCCCATCACTTGAAAACAAGTCATGTAGATACTTTTACTCCTTTGCTTGAGGTAGCAACTCAACCCCAACCAGAGAAGGACAGTCCACCGTTTCCATACACAAAGCAATGGCCTCAGATTTGGAAGTTATGACTCTCACACCGGCCGCTTCACACTCAGCAGCAAAACACTCAGCGCATCCTGGAGGTCACAGACCGATGAAGCTAACAGGACCACATCGTCTGCAAAAAGCATGAATGCGATTTGAAGCTCCCCAAACCGGACACTGTCCTCACCTCGACTGTGCCTTGAGGTACTGTCCATAAATGTCAAGAGCGGAATCGGAGACAAGGGACAACTTTAGTGGAGTCCAACATTCATTGAAAACGTGTCTGATTTTCTGCCGAGCATACTGACACAACTCTCACAATTCTCAACTCTCACTTTGATTATATAGACACCAGACAGCTCGTAGTTATGGTCCTGGCACCCCATACTCCTAGAGTACCCCCCACAGGACTCTCACACACGGTCATAAGCCTTCTCCAAATACTCATAACACATGTAGACTGGATGTTCAAATTTCCATTAGCCCGCGAGCAAGCCTGAAAGAGTAAAAAGTTGTTCCACCATTCCACGACCAGGACGTAATCTGCATCGTTCCTCCTCAAACTGAGGTGCGACAATCGGTCAGAGCCTCCTTTCCAGAACCCTGGAGTAAACTTCCCCATGAAGGTTGAGAAGTGTGATTCCACTGGATGGCGAGGCCTTTTTGTTCTCGATTTCCAGATCCTTGATCATAAGCGCCTATGTTGTTATGGGGGATGGTATTGATTAATTTAGCGACTGCAGTGGACTGTAAAGAAGGAATATCTGTTGTTTGGAGATAATTCAACTGTTCTTGTGGGATTTGGTCACTACAAATAGCTTTATTCTCTCCCTAGTGTTCCCCTTTATAATGTAGTCTTTTAGGGCCATAGCTTTACAACCTCTGGTCCCATTTATTCCAAATGCGGTGCATATGAATCGACTCAAAGAGATCTATCCTGCTTCTATCATATTTTTATCCTTAAAGTTCATATTTAAATCATTAGCGGGAGCTTTTACTGAGAAAGATTCTTCAACTTCAACTTCAAAGTGTTTATTATCATATGCACAGTAAAGAAACGCTTTCCATGTACAATGAAATTCTTAATTTGCTGTCCATCGAATGCCAAACAATTTAAAAATAGATAAATAACAAAAAAAACAACCTTAAACCAATAAATACTGTGCAAATGTAGATGTAGACATTGCAATTAAGCGCGTGCAAACTGCTGCGGTTATAAAATGTAGTCCCTGCAGGCAGATTTAATTTCAGGAGTTCAATCGGGGGGATTGGGGGTACAACGCAGGGATTGGGGACTTTTTGTCGATATACCTTTGCTGTTGGGGACAACAGCATGGCCTAGTTTTAAAACAGTATATTCCAGAGACTGGTAGTTAATTCTCAAAAGTCAGCAGTAACACACTCTATGTTAAGCTTGTAGAAAATAAATTCATGTAGAAATCTTCCCTTCACAGAGATTAAAAGAGCTGCTTTTGATCCGACTGCTGCAAATTGTGTATAATTAATATTCTGACCGTCAGCCACTTCCCACTAAAACAGCAATGTCTAATTTATGAGTAGCTAGAGAACAGAACATCTCTGCGGCAGGAAGTGAGCAGCTTGTGTGTTAAATGCAAACATTTAGACTGCATTTGTAGAGTTGGTTCTCTTATTATTATCAAGCTCTGATTCTCACATATGCTCCCCCACCAACATAGCTTTCTTCTACGTTCACTCTCTGCATCAGACACACCTGCTGGAGGTTTGAAAACATCTCCTCTACATTATTTGGGATTTGATTATAAAAAATTTATCACATTTCCTCCAGAACAGGTCAAGTTTGGAGAGATCCTATTTCCATGACCACTATCATTCAGCAGACTGTCTGCTATCACATCTATTATTTACCGACAGGGGGCGCTACAACTCCAGTTTTTCTCTTAGTTTGGCTCAGAATATACTGTTTTTTCTTTTTCTCCATCATTTATTAGTGATGGTCCGACTAGAGTTGAGTAGTCCGTCTGTCTGTTTGTGGTGCAGCCTGTGTGCTCCCACTAAGAAGAGACTGGGATCTGTGGCAAACCCTTTTAACATTTATTCACTGGATTAGATATCCATAACTGATATATGCAACATCATTGCTCCTAGTAAATTTCAATCTACTTTTCCCATTCTTGTGCATGGGGGCCATTACAGATATTTACTATGCCACGTGAACTAATTGTGATTCAAGTTACAGATATCTTCCTTTGAATTTTGACTAGTCATAATTCCAGTTCAAGGTATCGCTAATCTCCCTCAATTCAAGGTATCTCCATTACAAAGTCTTAGTCAGGATGACATTCAAGATATCTTTAACTAGTAGATATCTACAATTAAGATTTTTGACTTGGCGAAACTGTGGTGCGGATATCTTGAATAAAGTTTGCACCAGTCGGTATATATATGATATAAACGTTGATATCTGTGATGTTAATTCTGGATTGTCTGAGGAATCATAGGTGAGGGCCAAATGCACAAGAAACCCAATTCTTTGATTGATTGAAGGAATTTAGACCAAATATTAGAAAGAAATATCATTGAAAGGGGCTGAAAATAAAAATCACAAACTAGAGGAGCTGTAAGAGAGTGCATCCTTTACATTAGTTTAATTTATTTCCGTTATGCACGTGTTACATGTCCAAACAGTGGTACCAGAGTAACAATTAATCAGGTGTTAGAACATATGGTTGAAGTTCAGAGCAGTGATGACACAGAGCTTTACAGTCCCTCTCTCTGCATTGTGTCTATTTATTCATTTCCCAAAAACATTCAAATATCATCTGTGTTGATTATTCCCTTGTATCCATCACATCTAAATTCAAACAATGATCAATCATAACATTACAACCACCTGTCTAATATTGTGTATGTCCCTCCAAAACAGCTGTGTATATAATATTTTGTATTTTGCCTCCAAAACAGCTGTGTAATGCACCATATGTTCTTAAATTTCTAAATCAAAAATGTCTTCCAAAACAGCTTTTTGATATCACTGTTTTTTCTGACACCTTTCTATCATAACCCGCGTTAACTTTTTCTTAAATTTTTTATTGGTAATAATAATGCGCCTTACCGTGTCTTCATATATGAGGAATGATATGATGACACAGTAAGACCTCTAGCACTTTCCTCTCCATGATTCCGATATAGATTCCAAGGTGGCAGCTTCAGGGAGGTGCAGGGGGTCAGGAGGTATTTAGAATTCAATCACAGTCAGAGTGCAACGCTCACATACGCTACCTCACTTAAAGGGCCCTTCGCCAGAGGATTTAGGGGGTTAAAATAAATGTAAAACAGTCCATCACAGTGAAGGCTGATGTGAAAAAAAAAGACCTTAAATTGTATGTTTCCTTTCTTCAGGCAATTTTTTTAGACCATTAAATTGTCAGAATCTCAGATCAGAATATATAAAGAATATAAATGAAACAGAATAAACAACAATAGGGAACAGGGTTATAAAATCACAGAATATAAAACATAAAAGTTCTTATTTAGAAACATATGTTAATGTAAAAAGTCTATTTTGCAAATTTTGTATCTATTCTTCCATTGCGCAAAATTGTCTATTCCTCAGTTGTTTTGTTCTTCATAATTTTGGTATTCTAAAATAATTGTGTTTTAACTTAAAATGGAAGTAATGTCTGCAGTCCTTTTTTTTATATCTCTGGATATTCAGCTTTGAGCTTGAACCAGAACTTCGGTAAAGATAGGTGACATCAAACATACTTTTCAGGCCAACCATTTACAAGTTCGAGGAGTTGATCTTCTTCCTGCACTGATGTGGGTAATTTGTGAGGGAACTTTGTAATTCTTGGGTCATCTGCGGTCAGGAAGTAACGCTCAAATTCTGTTGACAGCAAAGTCAGGTGAGCACCTGGGATAAGGGGGTCCAGCAAGCAGAAGGATTTGAGTTTGAGTCTAGATTTTACAGGTAACCAATGCAAGGATGCAAATACGGCAGAGATGTGTTCTCTTATACTCTGGTCCGTCCACTCAGACCAGCATTCGGGATTAGCCTGATAAGAGGGAATGGCAATAGTCCAGTCTTGCTGTAAAAAAATCAATGGATTGATTTTCATATCTCCCAGAAGTCAGGGATATTCGTCGTCACTGTCGCAGATCCTCGTGTTTACACAATAACATCAAACACTCTTTCAAGGATAATTTTCCGATTTTACACACACATAGAGGTTAGTGCGAGGAAGAACTGGATTGTTCTTCGGAAAGGTCAGTTGTACACGTCCGACACAAGGGGGAGCTCAACAATTAGTCCGATTTAGACGAAAATTTGGTCCATATGAATCGACTTGAGGAGCTCTATTATGTACATATTATAGTTTTTAGTTTAGAGTTTAGAGTTCAATTGGAGGAGGGATTGCTTGTACAACGCATGGGATTGTGGCCTTTTGGAAGATATACCCTTGCTGTTGTGGACGACTAGTTTTAAGACAGTATTTTCTAAAGACTACAGTCATTGTTCCAATTTTGTTCCAGTGATTCTTGTTTTGCATCTTTTTGAGATAGTATGTAGAGAGGTCAACAGGAGCAAAGGCAATGCAACTAAAGATAACACTTCCAAATAGATGAAACACAAGGAAATTAAGAACACATTTAATCAATTTGGAAACTCATGCTAAACATTGGAGAAATACCACATTTGCTGCACATGTTTTTCTTAATATGGTTGTGTTTTGTCTATTTGCACGTGTTTATCTTAAGATGGAGCATGTTTGCCCCCTCAGCGACCGTAAGAAAGCGCCTAATTTTTGAGATATTACCTAGATACAAGACCTATACACCCAGGAGTTTTGTCAGCATGGAGAATGTGCTTAGCGGAGAAATGGGTTCACTGATAGACCCTAGTTTTACCTGTGCGTGAACTCACTTGAATGAATGCTTGTAATGCGAGCCCTGAATATCAGTGTGCAGATGCATGGTGTTCCTGTTGGGTATGAAAACATCTGTTCCTGTTTGAAACAGCCAGATTTATGTGAGAACATGAGGAGACGTGAATCTGCCTATCAGCCTCCCACAGAAAGGCCTGTTTGTTGTCAGGTTTCAGATGCTGGGGTGTGTGGGCGTAAGTTTTGTTGCTGCTGGAAATGACAAACTCGTTTCCAGGTAACAGGCAGAAGAAAGGAGACGCTCTGCCTTCATTTTCTTTTTGTTTCCTTTTAGCCTGGAGGACAAAACTGTTTTTGCTGCTCAGCTCTAGTCTCTCTCTTTGTAGATATCATGTTAATTACTTTCTTAAGCTTTCACTTCATTAAGAACACTGGAAAACCAGAGGATTCTCTGGAAATCACAGACATTTAGCAGCATGGAACAATAGAAACTAGGCAGCAGCCTGTTTGTATTTTAGGTTTCATGGTTCTCTACCAATGGTGGACCATTTCCAGGTTGGTGGTGAACTCAAGGACCTCTCTGTGTGGAGTTTTCATGTTCTCTCCATGTTTGGGTGGGTTCTCTCCAGGTACTCCAGCTAACTCCCACAGTTCAGAAACATATAGTGTCTGTCGCAAGCCTTTGATTCCCACAACCATCGATGAGCCTTTGTCCTTCCTGCAAAGACTTTGGTAAGATCTAAACAGTGCAGACCAGGAACACCCGACAAGACCTGCAGTTCTGGAGATGCTCTGACCCCGTCATCTACCCGTAACTATTTGGTTCTTGTCACTTACACCTGTCAGTTTTTCTTGCTTTTAACACATCAATTTTAACCCACCTGGAGAATTCAGCTACCTGGAGCCGTGGGCAGAGTGTTTGCAGTGTCTCTTCCCAAATTTCAAAATAATCTTCATATGTAATATCAAACATGTAATCTTTTACTATAATTTTACAGATGCATCACATGAACATTTGACACTTGAAGGTCACTGTAAATTCCTGCTTACAACACATTCAGGAAAAAATTTCCTCTTGCTTCTTAATGTATCCCACCCACTGAGAGGTAACCGTGGTAATTCCATAACGTTTTCTTCCGATTATTTGGGGTCGGGTTTCGATTGCAAAAGACCATAAAGGGTATTCCAGACTTCCCTCTACCTAACAATGCTTTCCAGCTAATCCTGGGGGTTCCTGAGGTGTCCCCAGGCCAGATGAGATATATAGTCCATTCACCCAGTTCTGGGTCTCCTCCAGAGTCACCTCCAGAGGGTTGGAACGTAAATCAACTGGATCGTGGTTTCTCTGACTACACCTGTCAGGGGTTATAATGTAATGACTGATTGGTGTATGATTCAAACATTGACCAGGTTTCATACATTTTATATATATATATATATATATATATATATATATATATATATATATATATATATACACATGCATATATATACAATATACAGTACCTATACGTACATACATACACATACATAGATACACACATGCATACACATACATACACAGGACAAAAATAAAAAAATAAGAAAATGAATAAATAAAATAAGCAAGTACATAAGAATAAAGGAATAAAGTGCATGCAAATCTAAAGAAAAGAGAAAAAAAGGAAAAGAGTCTGATCTCCTTTGGTATATATAAATATGAATTGAAATAGACTACTTGCAGATGTGCAATAGTGCGATTAGAAGAACACATACGGTGTGTAGTGAGGTAGATGAACGGCTGGTTACAGAGTTCTGGGTTTCAGATACAACAAAATCTCACAGGGATTTGTTGTAGAATCTGACTGCAGTCGGGACAAAGTACCTGCGGTAGCGCTCTGTCTTGCACTGTGGGTGTCGCAGTCTACTGCTGAAGGAGCTGCTCGAAGCTCCCACAGCCTCATGTAGGGGGCAAGAGGTGTTGTCCAGGATGGATGTCGGCTTGGTTAACATTCTCCCCTCACCCACCTCCTCTACAGAGTCCAGGGGACAGTCCATGATAGAGCTGGACCTCCTAACCAGCCTGTTGTGTCTTCCTGTCCCTCTATGTATTCCTCCACCTCAGCAAACCACAGTGTAGACGACTGCAGATGCTACCACAGTGTCATAGAAGGTCTTTAACAGAGTCCTGCTCACTTCAGAGGACCTCAGTCTCCTCAGAGTGTGGAGCTCACAACAGGACCACAAAATCCATTCCGGTACTGCAGATCTTTCCCGTCTGATATGTATCCGATGATAGGTGAGTCATCGGAGAGCTTCTGGAGATGGCAGTGAGCTGTATTGTGCCTGACGTCTGAAGATACAGTGTGAAAAGAAAAGGGGAGAGCAAAGTCCCCTGTGGAGCTCCCGTGCTGCAGGCTACCACACACAGTTCGTCAGCCTAACGTACTGCGGTCTGTCAGTGAGGTAGTTGGTGGTCCATGCAACCAGGTGGCAGTCAAACACTGCCTCTTCCAGCTTCCCTCTCAGCCGTGGAGACTGGATCATGTTGATAGCACTAGAGAAAGCAAAATACATGACCCTCACAGTGTTTCCAGAGCTCTCCAGATGAGAGGATCCTGTTGGGAACTCACCAGGGGTCAGAGGTGCTTGAGAAGAACCCTCACCTTGGTCTTCGTCAGGTGGTAGGCCAAGACCACAGGGTTGAAGTGGTTGGGCTACCTTGGGTATGCTGTCTTTGGTGCAGGTACCACACAGGAAGTCTTCCACAGTACCGGTACCCTCTCCAGACTGAGGCTGAGGTTAAACATATGCACAGCTATCATAGAAAGCTGGTCTGCACAATCTCTGATTAATCTGGAGCTTATATCGTCTGGTCCTGCGGCCTTTCTTGGATTAATCCTTCTGAATTCCCTCCTCACCAGATCTATCGTTCTGGAGAGAGTGTGGTTAGCATTGGGGGCTGGCTCTGGTTTGGTGTTGTCGGGGGAAGGGGAGGAGAGAGGCATTGGGGAGGCTAGATGGGGATTGTAAGGCACCAGCTGAGGAGTTGGGTTTCAGGAGAGGGCCCAACTAGTACACACTGGGACACGGCTGGTTTGTACTTTGGTGAGAGGGATACATCAAAGCGTTTAAAGAATGCATTTAATGTATTCACCCCGTTCCGATCACCAGATTCCA
This sequence comes from Lophius piscatorius, assembly GCA_009660295.1. Classification (NCBI taxonomy): domain Eukaryota; kingdom Metazoa; phylum Chordata; class Actinopteri; order Lophiiformes; family Lophiidae; genus Lophius; species Lophius piscatorius. The sequence goes on along the minus strand of VRLP01003244.1, from coordinate 27,285 downwards.
GACCTCTCCCGCTACCCTTGCATTATTTTGCTGCAGTCACTCCTCCATCTTCCTGATCTTCTTCTTTGTAAATAAATATATTTTATAATAAAAACATAATTGTAAATGAAGCTGTCACAGCCTCTAATGTCAGTTTAAATTTTTTATTGTTTGAGAAAAGAAATATAGTTCTACTGAAGCTAGGGATCATCCTCCGGAGACCATGATTGACGAATAAGGGGCTGGTGTGTATAAAGTTCCTTCCTTTCGTTCCTTCTCTCTCTTTAGATCGTCACCGACTACGTCTTCCTGTGTCCGTCCAGGAGGTCGGCGCGTGCTGGCACAGCAGCAGGCAGTGGCGTGTGGATGTACGTGTTTGACCATGTGACATCAGATCCTAGAGTGTGGTCAGGTCTGACTTTCTGCTACCAGCATGTCTGCCACGGTGCTGAGCTGCCTTTCATCTTTGACTCTGCCCCGGTGGCCAACTTCAGCATGTCACAGCCAGAGAAGCTGCTGTCCAATCGGATGCTGTGCTATTGGGGCGCCTTCGCCCACACCGGCGACCCCTCCTCACGGGTCCAACAGACAAATTTCTGCCGGGAGCAGCGTCTCCCGATTTGGCCACGATATTCTGACAACAGCGGCTGGCTGGTCATGAACATGACAGTGCCCTCACACGCACAACTGGGCACCAGGAGCCATGTTTGTGACTTCTGGGACCAGCTGGCCATCTACTAGTGAGGGAAAATGTTTAAACGCTGTCAGTAATGCTGTTCTCTTTAAAGGTGCAGTGTGTAAAATGTAGGGGTATCTCTTACAATCAAAGAAATATAATATTTTAATATTGCCTCTTGAACCTTCTCTCTCCAAATCCCAGTAGAGAAGAAATCTGGCCCTGATGTAACTTACAACTACAATTTGGATATTTGGAGGATCATACCTATCATTTAGCAAAAGAAAAAGTAGCAGGAAACCGTGAAGCCCTGACTCCTGAAACCATTGAGAAGTAACTTAAGTGGTGAGGTCCACGCAGTCTGCTTGCGAGATTAAACTCAGCAGGCAAGGGATGGTCGTTAGGGGAATATCGTTTGTGGGATCTCTGTCTAATGTTGGCCTAGTGCAATTCCTCTGCAATAGTGTGTTGCTAGAAGGCGGTAAGGGGTTGGGGGGTGAAGAGAAACAAGCTTTACTGCAACCCCCACCTGAACCTCTTTCCTCGAGGGAGGAAGTTCAACACGACCACAATGTGGAACAAATAATATTATTTATTATCTTACATGTATAAGCTTTGACCCTTCAGCTTTAAAGAGTGCATCATTTTGACACCTGAAGGCCACCGTAGATTCTTGGAAAGGGAGGGGTGAACTGAGGTGCAATATAGGTTGCTATCTGGAACTTCAATAGTATATGTCTCTGAATTTTACACACAGCACCTTTAATTCTTCTATAGTAAAGTCAGTAGAAAGATCCTATTGTACAAATAATGAATGTATGCAATCCAAGTATAAGATCGATGAGAAATATTGGTTTCGGTATCGGTTCAACCGTGCTACAGAGACGTGAATAAATGTGATTTGTTTGACTTGATTTCAATATTTGTTATACCTGTCATATGACAAGTATGCATTTGCACAACTGTATTTTTTGCAAATGAGAAATTACAACCTTTTTTAAAAGTTGTTTCAAACCCCAGTTGTGAACAATATTAATAAAGTAAGGAATGTGAAGTAAAGTCAACATGCTACTGTTTATATTTTGATCTATTTTTGTCGCTGACAGACGGTTATCACCTGATGTTCTTGTCTGTATGAAAAGTGGGCTTCAAATCACATTAGGATGTATATTATATTTGTATTGTTTTTATTTTCAATTTAGCTGAACAATGATTTGTTTAAATAAACATACATTCTTAAAGTTGTATTAATAATGAAAAATTAAGTCTTAGTCATGTGACATATATGTCCTCATTAGTTTTTATCAAATTTAGTCACATGATCTGTCTTTTTAAGTCAAGTTTTAGTCATAACATTTTAGTTGATATTTGAGTCTAAGGGAACCGTATGGATGACACGCCAAACATCTCCAACATCAATTGCTTCAGACTTTGGAGACATATATATATATATATATACTTAATTTATTTGATATACAAAATATCTTTAAAAGTAAAGTCAGGTATAATCATCAAACTATCTGCAACCCATCAATCACCATCCTCCAGTCTGGGGTCGGTTTGTGGTGGCAGCAGGCCCAGCCTGCAAGCATGGTATCCCAGATGACTGTCTCTCCAGCTTATAGGGATCCCGCAGTGTTACCGCATTCCACCAATTACTTAGCTGCTTTTACATGTGCTTAGTGATAATACATGAACGTAACATTCTCTTCATACAATTCCATTTTTTCACCAATAAGATTCAAAGATAGTGTGTTTAAATTAACATCTTCTCCACCCCCAGATCTCTCTACTCCCCCGATGATGCTGTGTTACTAATAAATATATGCTTGTGAGTGCATCAAAACTTCTAGCTCAAAGGATGTCAAATGTTTTGTTTCACTGGTTTCCGAAGTGCATCACAGTATCGGAGCCCCATTGGAGATGGCTTCTGATTGCCCTCGTGCACGGTTTAAACTCAGGGTTAAACTCAGAGTTTGTTAAAGCTGTTTTCTGTATTCCAATCTACCGGTCAACTCAAGCCACCTGCTGATAGCCAATGTCCTGTCCGGGTCAGTCCAGCCTCTGCCAGGTAGATCCCTGCATCTCCATCCATATCCTGCTGCCCTGATCCAATGAACACAGTTAAAACCATCACCTGTGATGGTGGAGTCAAGCTACTCAAGACACCCTAAAAACAAATTGCTTGTCATATTCTTTACGTATAATGTTTTACTGGTCTTTGGAATCCAAAGTGATACAGACAAACAAGATTTTGATAATAATAATCATAATTTATCCTTTATTGATCACATACAGCCTTACATCCACATAAAATAGATTAATCCATGAACTTTGCAGGATTTCTAATTAATGCTGTCTATTCAGATTTTGATTTGCGTCCGTGGCTTTTAATAATAGACATGGGTGTTTTGGTTGTTTTATTTAAGGAGGTGCGACGACAATATCTTTTGTATTGGAGCCTTCTATGGCAGCATATACCTACACAAAGAATATAGTATGTACAGTACACGTTATAGAAATGTTGCACATTTAGATGTAACACAAAAAATTTAAAGAACCTACAATGAGGTAGATGTTAAATTTGAATTTTGGAAAACATTTATTTTCCATTTTCTGCAGTCACTTATCCTGTTCAAGGTTGTGCTGGGGCTGGAGCCAATTCCAGCTGACATTGGGTGAGAGGCAGGGCACACCATGAAGAAGCTGTCGTTTCATCATATGACCGACACACAGAGACAGACGATTTTTTATAAGACTGTGACTGTGGGAGGAAGCTGGAGTTCCCACACAAATACAGGGGGATCATGCAAACTCCACACAGAAAGTCCTCTTGGTACAGTTGGAAAACAAAATTGCCAAGGTTAAAAAAAACTAAAAAACATTAAAAGAGGTGAAACAATTTTACCACAGATAAGACAAATAAAAACAGGTAAACATGTGAAATACCTGATAAATGGTAAGACCAAGGTGAATTTGAGTTTGATTTTGAATTTGGGAAACATTGTGAAAGTGAAAGAAGGTGAAATCGGTTTTACTTTTGTTAAAACTTTTACACATTTAGTAGTTTTTTTGTTTTTCAAAATGCCGATTTCCTTCTGCATTAAACCTTTTAACATCTTGAAAATTCGTTTTTATCTTTGTAATTTAAACTCCCAAATTGTAGATTTTTTTTGTTTGTTTTAGTAAACGTGTTTCAAAAATTTGTATTTACTCTCGTAGTTTTGTTTTAAAAATATAGATCTCAGTCAAACTATTTCCCATTTTGAAAAATGCGTATGTAATTATTTTTGTTTTACAAAAAGGAGATTTGTTCTTCCTTTTAAAAAAGTGTCATACATCTCGTGGACTTTTGTAATTTTATCATTTATAAAAAAGAAATGTAAATAATTAAATGGTCAGTTTGTTTTTGGTTCTTGGTTAAAGTGTTTTTACATTCTGTAAATTTGTTTTGACTTTTTTGTAATTTTGTTTACAAAATATAGTTTTGTTTACATCTGGTAAAACTTTTTCCAAATTTTCTATTTCTACTTATTTTTTAAATTTTTTAAATTTTGATGTCCGACATATATATTTGTAATACACTTTCAGGCCACCGTAGTCTAGTAATAATCCTAGTTCACTCACCTCCAAGCGCCCACGAATCTCTTCTCTGCACCTACATGGCACAAATGCCACTAAGAATTGTCCTGTTTCTTTTGGCACCCGTTTAAAATACACCGTGCAAACACACAGGCAACAACAAAACCAATGAATTGGCTGTTTACCCACACACACATCGATTGGGAGAGTACTGACACGCAGGGCATAATGAGGCCACCTCATTACCACGGCAGACATTTTCCTTCCTGTCATCCAGTATCAAAGCCTGGCCCTGGCTGTCACTGAGCTGTCTGAGCCGGCCACCCCGCTAATCAATGGTAGTTCATCCCAGCTCATAGGGTGTCCTTCTCCAGCCCCCAAAAAATCCTGTTCATTACAGTGACAACTGATAAGAGGGAGACTAAGAGCAAGACAATCCTGTCTGTGGCCTGGATGATTTAGGAGAGCTTATAGAATCAATGTCTGTACTCACGCTCCATCATTAAATCAGGGCTACTGGCTTTGCACTGACGCATTCCAGTAAGATCTGATTATAGCCAGTACGGCTGCAACTACAATTGAGATATGTCTCTGTCCAGGGCAGCCAGAACAGCGTGAGGAGGAATGTTGGTGTCAGTTCACTGAACCTCAACTCAAAGCCATAGTTTGAAACGTTAAGAAATACTCAACCGGGGAAGGCTGACAAGAGGAGCAGTGAAGAGTGAGAGAAGTGAAGTTATATTACATTTACTGGGAATTGAGGGCAGAGTCTTTTCAATTTAGACCCCACAGGAAGCAGATTATCAAGTCGTTCAAAAATTCAGGTGCTTTCCTCCCAGATAAGAGACACTGGTGGAGTTGATGAGGAATGATGTTTGATGTTGGGAGGAGCTCATCAAGAAAAACTTCTGATTGGAGGATGTCATTTGAGAGCTGGTCTCCAGATGTGTAATAGTCCAGTAGTGCACTTTCTCCAGACACGAGCTGGTCTACAGGCATTTAATAGACCACACATCTTTACATTCAATGAAGTTGGACTAGACTGTGATACCAAAAGTTCAGTTTTTCAGGAGCAGCTACATTAATGTCCTGACAAGATTTTATGACGTGTTGGTCAGTCTGTCTGCTGGAGGATCCTGTTTAAACCAGTACATCTGACTGAAGGGACGAAAAAGCTAAGAACTGTATCTGATTGGATAAAACACATTGTCGCGCATTTTCAAAGTAATGAATTACAATATACTGTATTTCATTGCATTACAAAATATGTTTATAATGTGACATATTTTGTGTATATAATGTTAAGCAGCGATTCCAACCCCAGGGCCACAACCTTGTAGACTACATCCTTCAAAGGACCCTCAGTTTAGACACAGCTAATATCTGAGACCTTTTTGTGAGTCCAAAAACATATGAAACTGATAGTACGTGAAATCTAAATGGTTTCCTGGGAAATATTACTGTATACAATCATTGGACACTAATCAAGCATAAATATCCCACAATGCAATGAAATAGTGATGACAACAAGGGAACAGGGTGTGTCGATGTCAAATTGACATCTGAATTCTTTTGAGACCTTGTCAAATACAATGAAACTATAAGATGGTGGGAGTGTATGCGTCTTCCTCTGGTATGTTGTGTTCTACCCAAAACAAGCAAAGATAAAAAAAAGTGGGGAGAAAATGGTGGCACTGACAAAACAACCAGTGCAAGTAGACAGGTCTCAAAAAAACTAAAATGTTAAAAGTTCTTTATTCATAGCTGTGGAGGCTTCTTCAGACTAATAAGAGAGTTTAGGAGGAGGAACTTATTGGAATTCCAGCAATTTCTATTCGGTAATTCAAAAGTTGGTTGACTTAAGTCCCCGGCGTGTAGGTATGGTCAGGATGTGTATGCAATGGTAGCTAGAAGTCCGTTCGGAGAAAACGTTTGAAGGTAAAGTCATCATTCTGTCGAGCAGTTGTCATGGTATGTGGATCATCTTTAACAAACGCAGGGGTTGTTGATGCCTAATCCTCTGGGGATACGGCGTTGCTTAAGGTATATCGATAGTGTGGCTGCATGCCATTGAGAACGGACTTCCTGTTGTTTCAGTTGTTCTAGTTTGATGAGATCTGATTGCATGGATAGGTCTTGATAGTAGCTGAGTATGATATCCTCACAGTCAGGATAGAGTGTTAGTGCATCTTCCAAGTCACGGTCAGTGAACTGGAAAGTAAGTGTATCCTCCTCTGGATACTTGGTCATCTCATCCCTTGATTGTCAAGGACAAATTGATTTTTGGTCCATTTAAAAAGAACCAAAAATCCTACTGCAGATGAAGAAAGATAAACGAGGCTGTTTGTGCTTCTGTAATGAAGTACTCCTTGTTTTTCAATTCCCTGACTCCTCTCATCGCCACATGAACAAAAAGCTACTCCAGCACATATGCTGAGATTTGTCTCAACACGGCGGTGGCTCTAGGGCAGAGACGAAACCAGAGATGAGATTAAGGTTGCTGTTGTTTATTTCCAAGCTTTAGAAACGGAGCAGAGAGGCCTTTGGCAGAAAAATCACATTAAGTCTTCAGTTCCAGTTTTTACTTTGAATGTGCCCAAAGTGGGATTCTGTCTGATATTAGATTTTGGCGCTTCAGTCGAATATAACTGAGCGTAAACTCTGCTAATGGATATGCCGTTTATGACGCTCTGAACAAAGCTGCATGATCCTCTGCTGTGCTCTATCATAGTTCAAAGTATGGTACTGCAGAGTCGGCAAACATTTCACAGAGGGCAACATCCCAGCTGAATGAGGGGTTTTGTTAACTTTTTCTATGATGCTGTGTTAAGTTTACGTTATTAGAGGATTTATCAGTAGACGCTGATGAGAAGAGCGATGAAGAGTGAGAGAAGGGAAGTAAGATTACATTTACTGGGGATTTATCCCTGTACTCTCTAACCCAAACAACCCGAGGTTCTTCTGCTGAATGTTGAAACCTTTGGGTTTCTATCCTTAATAAGGAAGATGATTGCAGGAAATAGTCTTTATTGTTATTTTACACATCGTTTAACTTGAAACTTGTTGATCCATGTAACTCGGGGATTCATTCCAGAAAGTGGGTTAGCCAAGCTCTGAGTTTAACCCTGAGATCTGGATTGATTAACCCAGATCTTCCAAAACTCAGAAGTTTTCGGTAACAAAACAGCTGATCTGATTTGGTTCTATCAACTCTCAAGCCTTATCCCAAATTTCGAACTTGTGCCCCTTAATTGCGTGCTTTCACTAAGGGGTGACCGTAGGGTGTCCCAATTCTCTAGTTTTGTTCTCCGGTGATGCTCAGTAGCGCCGTCACGCACCCGTAATGCATCCATTGCGCAAGTCCGCATCAGACCGCGCTTCAACCAAGGCTAATACCCAGAATCCCTGTACTGTCCTGACGTTACAAATAGCTAACCAATGTCAGGAGTTCAGACATGCAAGCTGGGAGGAGCGACATCTTACATCATAACGATTGAGAATACATTTATCTAAGTGCACATTTCCTCTAACAAGCGCGCACTTTGAAGAAGACCTTATGACGTAGTGCAAGAATTGGGATGAGGGGTAAGTCAAAGTTGAGCACAAGTACGAGTACTAAAGCCATCATCAACACAGCTCTGAAAGACTGATACACCATAACAACGGGTGGGATGTTATGGTTGTGATACCTTTACTGCGCACACAAGCATATATTAAAAAAGGAAGAAGAAAAGAGCAACACTGTTAGAAAATTTTGCAGAACAACACTGTAAAAAATAAATTTAAAGAAATTAACTTAACTGGTAACACTGAATTAAATCAAGTATTTACAACCTAAATGGATAAGTCAGAATCAAGAACACATTATTTGATTTAGGTTACTAGTTGAACTTATTTAAGTTCATCAACAATTTTCTTTTCACAGTGCATAATTAGACCCCAAAAGCATAAACAGTGAAATTACAGCTTTAGAAAATGTTCACATATCTTTGAAAAAAAACTTTTGTTCACAGTTTCATCTTCAAAAAAACATAAAATACAAAACAGTAAACAAATATTTGTTTATTATTGGTGCATAAATTTGACCTGGTATTCCTGCAGTGTTTGAGACGTATATTACACACTGTTAAAAGAGAATTGATGTTGATTTTAAAAAAACCCATAACTTCCACTGGTGACACAATTAAATTAAGTTTTCTCAGCTAAAAGTTTTGACTTAATACTTAATTTGACTTTGTGTTAGCAAAGAACATATGATTATATTTTTACAGTGTAGATTGTGGACTCGCATGCAATTAGCAACCAAAATCTAAATTCCAATATCCACAAAGCAATGTCCGTTGAGCAGGCAAACCTCAAAACCAAGCAGTCCAATAAGGTACAAAAATCAATAAACAAACAAAGTTAGAATCCAGGATAAACTCCTACAAAATTAAAACTTACTCAGGGAGACAGTGGGAAAACAATGATACTGTGAGACACAGCTGAGGGAGAACATAGTAGAACATGACAGACAATCACACAGGAGGAGAGGAGAAGGAAGACAGACATAGAAAGGGAGGCGAACGTGTGAAAAAACACAAAGTTAACTCTTAGACAGGAGACAAGAATACTGTAAAACATGAAATCTAAAACTGTCCAAAGAAACCATGACATGAAGTCTAAAGAAGTGGTGAGAACGTAGGAAAAGGACTTTCAAAATATAACTATTAACTAAGTAAAATACCAATACAAAATACCAAGAAAATCAAGAAATGACTAAACATGAACAGAGTCATGACAAACCGGTTAAGCAGTGAAGGACAGGAATGTTTTAGTTTTTATGCATTTTATTTGAGTATTGTAGAAAAAAAAGGTTTGATTGTATTGAACCAAAATTTCATTTTCCTTTTATTTTCATTCATGACCACTAGATGCAGGTGAAAGCAGCTACATGACCCAGAATTCGCTGGAGGAAAGATTTATTTCATCTGGCCTGGGAACGCTCCAGGATCGTCCAGTATGAGCTAGAGAGACGAACGCCTGGAATATCGTGCTTGTCCCACGGCTGCCACCACCTTACCATTGATAGGAAGATGGAAAATTGATGGAAAAAAATATTCATAATCGTTCTTAATTTGATTTTAATCAAATTTGACATAATAATAAAGTAGCTAAATATCTCTTGGTGGCTTTAAACCCAAACAGGCCGCGTATTTGAAGCAAAGAAATGTCCTCTTGCCTAATATCCTGCCGGGTACAATAATATATAATATGTATTTGTGTATATATTACACACATACATGTGCCGATGTGCGTAATGTTTGAGATGTAAGGCTTGTGAATGTAATTTACTCACATAGGTGATGGAATGTGAAGAAGAACTACATATCTTTGGATCAGATACCCAACAAGAAATTGAAGCACATCTGATCTGGTTGTCAGAGTCCTCCCCTGACGTGAATCTAGCCTATAAGAAATCAAAAAAGGCCATGTTATGTTGGACAGGTCTGTATTAGGCTCAGAAGGAGGAGGAGGAGTCAACAACACTAAAGTTGCTTTCTGGAAAGCCCCTAAGGTCCATCATGCTGCTGCAAATAAGAGAGTTCCACTCCATCAGTTCTACACTTGACACCTGTGCTAATTAACTCTCTCTCCACCTGACACCCGTCCCGTGACACAGGGACGCCACTATCTCCCTCCTGCCACTCATTTGACTAAACAGAGGAATATTTTCATATTATAGTCAAAACCATGATTTTGTTGGTATGTATAATTATCAGAAAACGAGAATCGTTGTGTTCACAGGGTAGGGCCCACAATCGTGAGTTTGGGGTTTCAATATCTGCCCTTGATGCTATGAGGTCGTTGAGCAAGGTCCTGAAACCCAAATGCTGTCTGGGCGTTTCACAGAGGCTGCTGAATAAATTGCACAATGTTGTACTTGTAACCTGTGTGATTAATAAACTCCTCTTGCATGGAGACCACCATGTTGTGCTACCATGTTTTTCTGCTTCTAGAGAGGACTTGTGACATTTTGAGGTTGAAAAGGTAAAAACAAGGCGAAGAAAAGCTTTGCCTCTAAAAAAAAAAGAAAAAAAGATTATGAATACGTTGTTACCCGATAACCACACTTATGTTAAGGGAAGTTTGTGAATTTTGACAATGGAGGATTATTTTGTCAATTTAGCACAGCAAGAGCGGAAGCTTTCTTTCAAAGAGGCGAAACATGAAATTGCAACTCTTGAAATCGTTGGGAGTGAGGCCTGCACAGTCTGTCTGGGGATTCCACATGGTGACCAGGGGATGGCTGCATGGTGTTGGTGCTCTCCTCTTTGCTGGCTGGCCCTTGCTGGACACCTTTCTTTGTTGGTTTGGAAAGGGGTGAAGATAGTTTTACTTTAGGACTTCACCACTTCCTGCACTGGTATATAGGTTTGCAGTCTGAGACTTCAACATCAGATGCCACTGAAGTGCACACAATGTACCTTTAAAGAGGACAACATCTTATGTAATGGCATAACGAATGACCTTTAAGGCAAAATTTGCATTTTGGTAAAGGGGTCACATTGGTGAATTGGGAAAATTCACCAAAAGAAACTCAGAATCAATGTGGTATTTCCTCTCAGTGAGACCAATACAATAATGTTTAAAAATATGCTCAATTCATTTTCGTGCTTTAGAGTAAGAAGTTCTCTCTGTATGTGACTTTTGCCTCAACAGGGAACAAACCTGTATATCATTTCCATTAATTACGACACAATAAAGTTGCCTCTATCTGCAGTTTAGACATTAGTTCCTGCTCCAGAGGGAATTCCAGAACCTCTATACGTCCCCATCATCAAAGTCTTACATATGGTCTGAAAAACACAGGCACATGCAGACTAAGCCCTTTAGGCACATATTGCCATTCAAGTGGCAATTAAAAGTGGAGTTGTTCTTAATCAGGTGTTTTATTACTGTATCCTGGAGACCATGTGTATATAAATTGCTGTTTTAAGAATATTTGGCTTTCTGCTGAGTCGCTCAACTCGGTCCCATTCTCTAGAGAGTTGGTGTAAATTGGAAAACAGCAGCCGGGCCTTTTTTCTCAGCTCCCTCTTTACCTGAGCTGCATTGGTCCCATGAGCTATCAGAGTGAATTCCGATGGTAGACTACAACGCAATTCACTCATAAATCACAGAAAGTGCTGTGTTCTGTGGAGAGGCTTGTGTGGGGAAGAGCAGGAAGAGATATCAGTACATTCAGTTTGCCACCGTTTAGTCGAACAATAACAGAGGAGAGGCTTTTTTATGCTGAGCCAAACACCTAAAGCACCAATGCAGGCCTGGTGATAGGACTCAAGTACTTCCCTTGTGTCGGACAGCTTTAAAGCAGCTTTGATGCCACAAAACAGACTTCAGCAGATGTGTCTGAACAACCAGAAAGTAAAACTAAAGGTTAAACAGTCCCTCAACTTCCTGCGTGGTCCAAGCAATGTTCTTAATGTGTCAGAAATGTAAAATTCACCATTCCCAAAATCAAACCAGTTCTTCCTCACACTAAGGTCTAAGTCGGTAAGTTTTTGAGTTATAGCGATTACACGACTGATCTGCAGCTGGGGCGACTGCGGGGGCAGCAGCGCCGGTGGCAAAGACAATTCCATAATAGCCCAGACTTTTCTGAGATAATAATAGGAAGCTGGATATCGAGATCATTAGGGACATAAGGGTTGTCTTTAGTATCTACAGAGGTGTACCATCAGGAAAGGCCAAACTAGTATGGCAAAGGGGCCCCTCAAATAGCCATCCTTACTTCAATTACAACTATAAAACCCCTTATACGACAAATGAATGCTATCTACAGAAGAACAATTTTATCATAAAGAAGGGAACATCCTATTTGGTCATGACGAATGGAAGAAACAAAAGGGAGGAAGAAAAAAACAAAAGTGGATGTTTTAGTAATAAAAAAGAACACTATTATTAAACGGTCAAGGTAATCCCTGTGGGTTGAATACAAAGCAACTGGACTGGTTTTGGCTTGAAGATATTTCACCTCTCATCCAAGAAGCTTCTTTAGTTCTGACTGCCTGGTGGGGAGTCAGGGATTTTATACCTCCAAGGTCCAGTGGACAAGTGGATTTTATACCTCCAAGGTATAAAATAAGGGAGGCATAAAATAGTTCATACTTGTGATTTAGAACAAGTAATGAGTGTAATACAGTAGTAATAATAATAAAAGAGGCATCCAGGTAAATGGTAAATATTTATATGTATATACTGGTAATTATAAATAATAAATAAAAAATAAATAATTTATTAGTCACTATTATATAATACAATAAACACCAAACCAATCAATTCCATTCTGAGGGTAACATCGTGAACCTAACTAGCCAAGTTATTTTATCGGCTTTTGTGCTTTAGTGTGAGATTGGCTAAAAATAATCAACATCAAAGAAAAAGGCAAACCAGGTCCAAAGGTCCAGGTCCAGGTCTTTAATGTGGCTCATGGGTTAGTTAGCATTGAGAACAACTATGTGACCTACAGGGGATAGACACAAGGATCAATGCAGCCCGAATATAAGCTGTGCTGGCTAAACTTATGGCTCTGGTGTGCGCTCAGGACTGTCCAAAGACAGTTCAAAGTACACCTAGCGGCTTCTTAAGTTAACGGCACCACTCATCAGACAAAGTCCCAGTGGGCAACGATTTTATGGACCCTGAAATAAAGTTAGTTTTCCTCTTTATGTGGAATAATCGTGGCAGTAAGCACTCGGAGCAGCACATCATTTTAATTGGTGATCTCAACAGTTGCTGCCTGCTCCTTGAGGTTGAATAAAATGACTGGCAAATGCTCTAGTCTTTCAACATAAATTAAGTATTCAATCTGCTGGTCAGTCTGAATTGTCCTCCGCAAACAGAGGAGTGAATCAGAGAAGAATGCCTACGTTAATGCATTAAGAGTTTCATCACAGGAGGAACGTAGATGCATTCACAAATAAACCATCATGGATATTTGTTAAAAACAAAAGTCATGACTTATATGATTCATAACATATGGTTTTACTTCCTGCATCAGGGGGATACCTGATGCACGAAGGAAGAGGAAGGAACTTCCCTTTTAGCAGAATCTATGGCTTTTAATTAACATTGCTGCTTTTTGCTAATATTTTCATATTATTTCTATTGTATTTTTTCATTGATTTTTTTATTCGATTTTACCTTGTAGCACTTTGAGATTTTTCTCAAAATGTAAAGTGCGTTATAAATAAAATGTATTATCATTATTATTATTATTATTATGTCCAGTCAATGAAGGGAACGGTGTTGATGCCTGCTTGAAATCTCCACACTCATCCTCAAACACATTCAACTATATCCATGTAGGTTGAGTTCAAAGCAACCAAACTTTTGCCTTGAAGACGTTTCACCTCTCATCCAGTTCGGCCGTTAACGCCATCATCCCGCAAACCCTGGTGAACAAACTGGCAATATTCAGACTGAGCCCATCCATGTGCAACTGGGCCCTATACTTTTCAACTAACAGGCCACAGACTGTCAGCATCCACAACATCTCATCCCCTGTCATCCTTCACCTCGGCTCCCCCCAGGGATGCGTCCTGAATCCCCTGCTCTACACCCTGCTGACCTACAACCGCTCAACCAATTGCCCTGGCAGCCACTCAGTTGTATACGACACAGCATTTGTGGGACTTATCTCCCACAATGAGGAGTATTTGTACAGGCAGGAGAAGGGCCAAGTGGAGGTTTGGTGCAGCGCAAACAACCTCTACATGAATGTGAAAAAAACAAAAGGGATGATTGTGGACATCAGGAGGGGCGACAACAACTTCCCTCGCCTCAGCATCGGAGAAGCAGCTGTCGAGGTGGTCTCCATCTTCAAGTATCTGGGAGTGCACATCGTAGACAACATCAGCTGCAGAAACAACACAGCCAGCATCATCAGGAAGGCCTACCAGCGCCCAAAGGCTGTGAGGCCTCACCAACTCTTCGAAGGGCTACTGCGTTTTATGTTACGTATGCTATGCTGCTGTTGGATGAACTGTTTTAAATATTAAGTTTTTTATTTTAGAATCTTAGTTTTTATTCCAGTGTTCTATTGTGATCTTTACTTCCCCACCGGGACCTGAGTACTAAATTTTATTCCCCCAACATATTCCGATTGTCCGGCCATAATTGATTGTTCAATAATTTGTCTGACTTAATCCAAATGTGTGTGTATAGAAATAGACTCAAGGAGATCTATCTTGTACATACCATATTTTACTCTATTAGTTCAAATTTTACTCTCTATGGTGAGCTTTTTTAAGAAAAACACAGGTTTTCGGACATAATGTTCTCCCCGTTGGTCTGATTTAGAGATCTATCTTGGTGCAAAATCTTGGATTTTTTGCTCCAGTTGTAAGACATTCTATCTTTCACCAGTCCAATGGAATGATCACTCATCTCTCTTAGGAGTGTTAGTTGGAATGACAAGTTAGTTAGAGTGGAATGACAACAAGCTCTTTTTAAATAGGAATTAGCCATTTCAAATTCAATTCAAGATTTTAGTCTGTCAAGTTCATGACACAATGCTTGTGAAGAAAATGTATGTTATCCACCTTGTCTCTTTTCTTTCTTTTTTTACTGAATTCCAAATCCACAACAGGAAAACAGGAAAAAAACTAAAAAACAAGTTTATGCTCTTTCTTTAAATACTATTTTCGCATTCTGAACTTTTGCAAAAATTTGAAAGCTATAAAGACTAAAGCGCTATGTAAATCTTACTTATATTTATTTTCTGTTGATTATCGCAAGCCTTGACTAATTGTATGATCATTGCTTTTGAAAGCTGTTGTGTACCTTTCTCTGTTAGTACGTTCTCTTAAGAAAACTTTAAGAAAGCTTTATTATTATACAACCTTAGACCACACCTGTGCACACAGTGACGGAGTGCACAGGTTTGTTCCACTGGGAAAATCAATTACAAAAAATGACCAAGAGAATTTGTTATTTTCACCGTTCGATGGGGCAAAAATGGTAGGATACCCCTTTTCTACAGGATTCATACTTCTAAATCAAATATTATATCCGCCCAAACAGTTCAAGATCCACTGAATGCCTACATTTGGACACTCAAATCATCTGGGTCAGGCTCGGTCTCTACGCCATCCCTCCAAACCTGTTTTACTTTAAGGTTATCAAGTAAAGAACTAAAAGACACTTTTAGTCTGCGAGCAGGTTAATAGTTCTGTGTTTTTCCTTCTTTGATTTGCCGAGACGTCTTCAAACCTAGTGCTGTCAATGTATCCTCTTTAAGTTTTTCTAGATTTCATGGTCTTTATTTGGATAGGTGCACATATATTTCAGTGTCCTTCCTCTTCCTCAACCTTAGTCTGAGAAGGGAGAGAGACAGCACTTAAAAAACCTTATCGTCTTGAACACTATTATGGTTTCATCAAGCAATAAAGTCACCTCAGTCACCTTAGGAAGGCTAAATACAAGCTGGTTGAATACTTGAACCCTTGTCCCAGTATATTATTTCCCCAGCGCCTGGAATGATGTTCCAGTGAGTTGAATCAGTAGAGACCTATGAAGTACAGATGGTTGTTTATGGAAGCAGATGATTTGGGATAAACAGTATATCAGAAAGTCCTTGATGCCTCGGGTCTGCAGGGAGATAATGATCTAAGGCTATCAGCAGTAGAGAGACAAATCCATCATGAGTCCAGACACTAGCGGTGGTGGTGGCTGATGACTCTCCTGGGACTGATAAGGTGAATCTAGGATGACTAGCCGTTGGTGTGGAGGTGGAAGTACAGAAAGAATCATATTTAAAAACATACAAATAGCAGCAATATGTCAGGCTAAAATTGTAAAAGTGTTGTTGTGATAACAACACATCATTTATGATCAGTTGTTGTCTCACTTGACAGCCACAGACCAGAACAGCATATCTGTATGCAGGGATCTCTGCACACTCAGTCGACACTGAAAGAGCAACATTTATATCAGGATAGTTTTTACAACAGTAGACCCACGGACAGATACTGTATTAGTCCCCACAAGTTAAATGTATATGTTACAGCATTTCAAGAAATGACAGTGGCAGTAAAAGCAAGATGACACAAAAGTACTATATTAAAGAGGAAGATGCTCATATGAACTAAGAGTGAAAACCACAAATATACAGTTTAAGGTATGAGTAATATACGATAAATATTTTAATTATTTATTTAACCAGGAGAATAAAACCCAATGAGATCAACAACACACACACATATATATATATCAGACAAAAACATTGTCTGAGCTGTAAAATAAAATGTCTGACTGCTCTGTGGCTCAAAGGACCTGCAATTGGAAATTTTCAACGACAAGAATATCCCCCCTTTGGAGTCTGGACACTGGGGGTGGTGGGTATGGATAACTAGGCAGAGGTTGTTGAATGATGTGACTGATGGATATGCGAGCACTAGGGGAAGATTGGGAGCTGAAGGGGACGCAAACCAGCAGCAAGCAATAACTAGATGAATAGAAAGAGTCATAACTAAAGACAGCAGCTTATTGTGATGGACTGAGTATCCAGGTGTGTCTGTGAATGGATGGGTGAGGCTACCTAATTGAGTGGAGTCCATAACAATTGATGCACAGGACCATAGAACAGGTGATTGAGACTGAGCAGGTGCAAAAGGTGAGGATAATGGTTGAACGAGCATGACTGAGGTCCGAGTGTGTGAGTGGATAGTTTTTCTGACTAAACTTTCAATAGATCTCCATTAGCGTTATTCATGCTACTCAGAGCAAGTTTGTGGTTACTCGCGGTTATGCATTTTATGCAGGTCTGTTTGGACCTAGTCCAGCTGAAACCAGCTATTATTACAGTTTAGTATTTTTTTTCTGGATTTAGTTTCAAAGGGGGTGGATCCTTTTTCAGACAAAACTAGTTGGTACTTTCAGCTAAAACAATACAATGTACAATACAATGTACTGCTGTTTTAGATTATTTCTAGTTAAAGACCTGAGATAACACAGTAGATGAAGAAACCAGAAGATGGTACAGATGATTCATCTTAAGTACAGTTTGTTCGGTGTCAAAAAGTCAAGATAATGTCTTTTTGTGACATTGTTATTCAAACTTCAGTCGACTTATTATAGTTATATAATAATAAAAAGTCATCTACGTCTTGAGAGAAATAGTTCATGCAAAGCCCTGAGTTATGTTTAGGTAATGATGACTCTTATCTGTTTACTGGCCCTGTGTGAGCATGCTGACAGAGAGCCAAACAGACAGTCGTTATCCTAAAACTAGCCACAAATTCTGTTTCCCACCCAGGAGTCGCCTTTCTTCCCTCTTTAGCTCTGAGCGTCCATCAAAACGCATTACCTTCTCCCGTGTCAGTGCCACCACAGTCCACATGTCTCACTCTGCACAGGCTGATATGTTTGCTGTGGTGCCCTTACCCTGGGCGCCATGCAGACTGACTACTGTGTGGGTATGAATGTCTGTCTCCTGGCTGATTGAGCGATGGCCACAACCAGCAAAGCTCAAGGGGTGCTGACACGAATCCACATACACACTATAGATAGAGACAGAACCCTTTCCCTCATCAAAATCTTCCACTGATCCACTGAATAAACACGACAGGGTGGAGAGGCCGTAATTGTTGGCTTGGCATGTAAAGACCATCTCGTTCTCTCATGCATGCATGTGCACCTTCTTATGCTGAAAAACTAGGCAAATTTTGTCGCCCTGACACCAATGGTTTATGCCTGAAAAGCCCACAATCCTCTGTGTTGGATGAACAATCCCCCGGATTGCATTCCTTAAATTAAATCTAAGGTTATGTCCGAGTAACAGTGTCTTCCGTAAAAAAGCGTAAGATAATAGTAAAATATGAGCTAAAAGAGTAAAATATGATATATTCATGATATAGATTATGCCTGAAAAACAGTGTTTGTCATAAAACAGCTCCTCTTAGTGAGTAAAATATGAAATATTAGGGTAAGATTGGAAACAAGCTAGATTTACTCAAGCTGATTCATATGCACTGGAATTTGGACCAAATTGGACAAACTTTAAAATTAAAAAGTTATGTCCGAAAAACTTGTCTTTGTAAAAAAGCTACCCTCGGTCAGCAAAATATTTACTGGAGTAAAGTATGATATATACAAAATATATCTCCTTCAGTGAACTCATATGCACCAAATTTGGACTTAAAATGGACCAATTGTTTCTTCAAAAGACTTACGGCCCGAAAACTTTTGAAGATGAAGCTCCACCCTAGTGGCGGAAATATGCAACTGACCATTCCCAAAATCAAGGTCTATGTGTATATAAAATTTTAAAATATAAAATTTATGATGATAAATTTCATAACGGGTCGGGGGGTGGAGCCTATCCCAGTTCAAACAGACATTGTGTGGCGCACTTGAACACATTGTCAATCATGTTTCCTGAGGTCATGGATCTTTCAGGTCTGTAATTTGTAAATTTACAGACCTGAAAGATATGATTGAAAAGGTCTCTTTTCAATCATACACTTTCAACAGGCGACCCAACCGGGATGATCAACTCCCAGATTGTGTCGAGGTACGATTACCTCAACAACGGTTCTCCTCTCCTGGTGCAAAGCCTCCTTGCAACAACTGTCTCCATTGCCAGCTTGACGACCCTTTGTCTTATAGACCCTGCAGAGGGAGTGGCCCCGCAAACTCTTTGTATCCTGACACAATGGGCTCACATCTGGAACACCACCTTTTGGGTCTGGAGCCATCAACCAGCTCAGTGTTCTCAAATTGTAAGTTCTGGAAGGATGATCTATCTCGAGGATATCAGCACCCTATCTGGCCTGAGTGTGTGGTTGCAACGCTTTCTTGGAAGGTCAGAGGCCTCATGAGTGCAATCTTTGGCAAAATTATAATGAAAAAGTATATGAACGGCTTCAAATTTATTTTAAGTTTACTCTATGAGTTTATTTTGTATTATTTTTAGTTTATGATAACTCCTAGGCTTGAATTGCTCAGCCTTTATATTAACCCACTGGATCTTACTCAGATGTCTAACCCTACATGTTTTTGGGTTCAGTATACTAATAGTTTGTTAAAGTGAATTAATAACTGACAGGTCAGAGAGGTGATGTTGTGCTGCTAATAAAGATAACCTAACCATGGCATGTTAAACACCTAAGCCTTTATATACATGTTAATGCTGAAATGGCATCAGTCTTCATTTCTGCATGGACTCTAATACTCCAGGGTCAAAGATAAAGTAATTTGCTTCAAATTCTGCTCTAGACTCTTTTTTTATAGTAAATTATGAAAAAGAAATGTACGGAAATCAATTAATTTAAGACACAAAGAGGCAGTTTAATATTTGTCCAATAAAAGACCCAGTGTTTTTCAGCTCATCACCTCTATGGCCTGAATTGAATTCTCCATTGATACTGGACCTGATATCATGCAGGGTTGGGGTTATGATTAAAGCTTCATAAGGCTGTGACCTCAGATATCAGAGGGTTTACCACTCCTGCAGGGGGTTAGTGACTGCCAGCAGCTCAGAATGGGCTTCACTGGGCTATTAATGTTGTGCATGTTAAGTTACATTAATATTTCTCTAATACGCATAATACATACATAATATAAGGGAGAGAGAACAGATATTACACTCTCCAAAGTTTTATCCTGGGGTCAGTGTGAGAGATGAAGGACAACGAGCCAACCTTAACTTTTATTATAATTACGAGACCATTATCCAGTAATTGGATCTTGATGTCATAATTACATCTTTTATTGCGGGAGATTTTTCACATAATTGCAAGCCATTAAGTCATTATTGAGCTACCGTGTTGCCTCACTTGCAGTAGACACAGAGCAGATATAACATTATAACCACTGACATGTAAGGTCAGAATAAAATTGGTATTATGTCAATACCTTGGTGCCTGTCAGTGGGTGGGATATATAAGGCAGCAAGGTAATGTTGTGTCCTCAAGATGATGTTTGAAGCAGGAAACATAAGTGTAAGGATCTTCGATCTGGTTCACACCCAATAGTTTTTTTCCTTGGTCCGGATAGATGCCAGAATGATACATTGTCTCGTTTTTCAGCTGGTCCGATTCGCGTCACAAAGACAAAAGTCAAATGGACTATAAACTGTAAACAAAAGTCATGTGAATAGAAATGCTGTTCAACTTTTTTGTCACACTATTAGGCGGTTGAAAAAGCAACAACCCTCCTAATTTTTATTGTGCATCATGAGGCATCAGCGAGTTTTAAATAATATATAATAATAATACATGCATTTCATGGAAGAAGTTCTGCAATCAAACTCACCACAGAAGATGGCCGGCTCTAATGAGATCCTACCATGACTTGTTACGTTTAAAGAATCCATACATCTCCTTGAAATCTAGTGTATACAGTCTGCAAAAAAATTCAACACATAAGAAGGTGGTACTTTATGACCAAGAATGCAACCAGGTTGCCTGTCAGTGGAATCAATAGACACTGAGATAATATGGTTGAGTCTGGGGCAGGCAAGGGTTCTGGAGGTTGGACAGACGGGCAGGTATTTGGCGCCGTTTGTTGAAGTAGAACATGTACATTTAACAGCAGCATTTAGCCAAATTCAGCTGCACCGTTTGTAGAAGTTTGACCACATTTTGCTCCGAATGTCTAATCTAAATGTGAATGTTGTATCACCCAGGTAGTTTCAGTTCCAATTCTTGTAATTTCCCTGGAACTTAAAAACTCAGAGCAGCCAAAAATTCCTGGGTAAAAAGTAAAAAGCGTCGATGTCAGAGGGTTTTCGGCGCAAGCCGGAAGTTTTTTTTTAGAAGACTAAGTGAGCAAACGTCATGTCTACTTGAAGGTTCCTGTTCATATGTGTGACTTCCCACTTTGGTTCTGCGTGTTGAATTCAATGTTGTAGGCCTTCCCAGTTGAGATGCATTTGGTTCAGAGTTTGTCTCTCCGCCTTTTTCTAGCATTACAAATCTCAAGCTCACCAAAATAGTAATTCTATGCAGAAACATAAAAGGTTGTAAGAGAGTCCGATTTGCTGTAATGTAGGGAAAACCTGGAAAAAAAAAAACCATCCACAAAAAAAAAAACCATCCACAACTTGTGTTGTGGATGTTTCTAAAGCTATTACATTATAAACACCTGTCTAATGTCGTGTTGGTCCCCCTTTTGCAACCAAAGCAGCTCTGATCAGTTCATCTATCGACTCCACAAGCCCTCTGTCCTCAAAACCTTGATGTCATTGTTGTGCTTCTCAAACCATCTTGGATCATTCTCACAGTGTGCCAGGGAACATTATCCTACTGAAAGAGGCCACTGCCATTAGAGAATATGGTTTCCATGAAAAAGGAAGGACCCAGGTTTCTCTGCAGAACATTGACCAAAACATCCCTCTGCCTCCCCAGCTTGACCTCCTCCGTTATGCATCCTGGTGCCAGCCTGTGGCAGTGGAAAGGGTTCAGCATCGTCACTCTGACCGGTCTGTAAATATGACACCTTTCTATCAGAACCAGTAAAGGTTTTTCAGCGATTTGGGCCAAAGAACGTCTTCCGTGGAATTACACAAAACGGGCAGCCATTGCTTCCAACAAACATCACTGAGACTTGGACGACCATGATCATGTCACGAATTCACCGGTAGTCCTTCCTTTGACCACTCTGGTTGGTATTCACAACTGCAGAACAGGAACATCCAACAAGACCTGCAGTTCTGAAGATGCTCTTACCCATCTAACCAGCAGAATTTGGTCCTTGTCAAAGTTACTCAGATCCTTATATTTGCCCATTTTTCCTGCTTCCACCATCAACTTCAGGACAAAATGTTCTCTGTGCCCAATATCTCACACACATTGACAGGTACCATGGTAACCAGGTAATAAATGTTATTAATTTAATCTTTAAGTGGTTTGATGTCATGGCTTATCCGTGTGAACTTATGAAGTGATCTTTGTATTCATTAACCCTCCAATTGAGGAAAGTGTGCTTTCATGTCAAAGTGCGTCACTCTATTTAGTCAATAATAACTGGCCTTGCTTCAGTGAACTCCAAATATTGTTTTTCTTCTTTTATTTATACAATAAGAAAATTATTTGTCTTAAAGAAATAATGAGCTTGGTCCCTTTTCAGAGCAGTCATTTACATGCCGGGAAGTGTTTTGCCGTAGTCTGTTGGAAGCTGACGAGGAAGACGCTGCCTTTAGTACCAACAACCTCAGAGCCGTTTACACTGCTGCTGACTCACAAGAACAACGATCCATCAGCAGCAGCAATCAGGAGGGAAGCTTGATTTCAATCTGGGCCACTAAAGTCAAATAGAAATATCATGAAAGATCCCAAAGGGTGCAGGATAGAGCAGGCATCCATGACGAGTGGAATTACATTGATTACGCCAGACCCAGTATTAATAGAGCTGTCAGGAGAGGGTATGCCACCACGACAGCAAAACTCAAAATTGTTGCAATGAAACTGAAGAAAAGAATTAAATAAAAGAAAATGTCCTCAGAAGCGAAGCCTTCAATTTCCTTTCTCTATGTTGCCATGGAAACACAAAAATAAAAATACCCCAAATTTTCAAATAGTAAAAGGAATATTACCAGCATAACATTGAAGTGCACATACACTGTTGCAGGTATGCCAAACAGTTTTACAGACAAACCATCCAAATTTGAAATATAGCCCAAGTCATACATTTTTCCCTAAAATCAGAAAAAACTGCTAGAAAACCTAAAATATGCTCGATAACCTAAAAGCAGCAACCTTGCATAGGTTTGATGTCTTAGCCTAGTTTATCAAAAAATGATTGACTGTCATGTGTCCTGAAGAGATGAACCGGCGATAGTTCCATTTCTCCATAAGCTGCGATATAAAATGGAACACATTGGTGGCGGAGGCCATATTTGTGAATATCTTTCAAGCTTTACTGAAGACACACACAAATTTCAAAGTCACTTCCTGTTTGAAGAACCTGCCGATTCTGTCAATCTTACAGATGCCTCGACTTTGAATGCAATCATTCCAAACGAAGGGTGTATTGCATTCAGGTTGAGATTTTACGGAGCAAGCCTAATATCTGTTTCTACTGCATATTTGTTATTTATTTTGGATTCAAACCGTCGTTATGTGATATTGTATCAGGAGAGCAATGGAAGAAACAGATTGGTACCAAAGCAGGGCTGAATTTATAATAAAATAGTGGTGGAGTAGGTGCAGATTCATTCTGCAGCATTATCAGGCTGGAGTGCTAGAGCTTCAAGAGAAAGGTGTAAACGCAAAGACACAAACCAGTCAGACAGACGGAGGAAACACACTGGGCAAAGAGGGATTGTAATATTCTTGTGACTAGAGAGAACACAAGAGGAAACACATGTTAATTGTTAGTTTTAAAGTGTATTTATCCATCAGTCATAAAATTAAAACAACTGACAGACGAAGTATGTAGCATTGGACAGCTGTAGCTCAGGAGTTAGAGTGGTTGTCCCCCAATTAGAAGGTTGGCGGTTCGGAGTTGGGATATTTTAGGTAGCAAGTGAACATTTTGTCTTGAAGTTGATGCGTTGGAAGCAGTTAAAATTGACTATTGTAAGGACCAGCGTGACTTTGATAAAAGCCAAATTATGATGTTTATGACTGGGTTGGAGCATTTATAGAACTACAGCCTCCAATGCTCCAACCTATCAAACAGTTTATAGCAACGTATAAGAAATGGTAAGCAAGTACTGGGACGCAAAGGCTAGGTGGAGCTGTTGGCCTGTTGTCAAACACGGATTCAAGCTAATTAGACAGGTGGAGGTTTGATGGAGGCCTGTCATGGACGGTAAGCAGATCGTCTCCCAAAGGATACAAGGATGTACAACAACAATTTCAACAATTAATCCTGCCCTGTTAAATTATAAACTTAATTTGGGTAACGTACCACACAGGTTAGAGGGTGTGGTTGACGGCGGTCATTGGCTCACATTTTAAACCAAAATGACTTGCATTTATTTCATTAAATCTGTCTTCTAGAGCTAAAAAGGTTCTTCACCTCTGGGTGTCAAGAACCAAAATCATTGCTGCTTCTTGGAGTGAAAATAGGGTTTCTCCGAAATAACTATTGACCCATTTAAACAGCCTGTTCAATGCAGACCTGATCCACCTTTGTTCTGCCCTTTCATTCAGTATAAACCAATGGAGGCGAAATGGGTTGTCTTGTTAGGTTTGAATACCTCTGAGACTGGAGCAGAAGTAGTAAGAGAGGCGACTCAAATGTCTGTATAAATGCAAGGTGTAAAACTCGGGGTGTGACATTTTGATGACATATTCTGTGTGAGGCTAACAACCGCAATACTAAAAAAACCTGTTGTTGCTCTAGTGCCCTCCTCATGAGGGGTTTGTCCCCCTCTTCTTTTCTTTCGCCCTCTTTCCCTCTAGGTTTTGAGCGTTTAGCTGTGACTGCACCTGGTAATATGAGCTCGTCTTTACCTCACCTACCTCCACTCATCTCCAGATTGTCCATTAACCTTTGTGCTAGACCTCAAGTCAGATCAATATATTGAGTATTTCTTTTTGGTATTGAGACTATACATGTCAAACAGTCAGTATTTTCTCCTTGTGCCTCAGAGATCTGGTGTTCTGATCTGCCTGCCTGGCCAACCTTCTTTCCGGTCAAGTCCAGCCACTTGTCCTGTTATCTTGGAGTTCAGGACAAAGGATACAGGACTCCATTGTCTTTTTTCTTCTCCTTTTTGAAGCAACCCATTCTTCTCAGTCTTGCATTTTAAAGCCCCGAAAAGTCAGGAGTATTATGGATACATCATCGCAGTTGCCGCATCTGCTGCGGATTGGTTGTGTTAAGGTTATTACTCAAAAACTATTTCTTTCATGGATCATATTCAAATTTGTACCTCAATAGACCTTAGTGCGGGGAAGAAATCGATTAATGTTGGGAAAGGTCTATTGTATATCTCCGGCCCTAAGGGTAGATTTAGCACCAGAAGTGATGAAATGCTACAATCCACTAAGACATCTTGGCGCATCTTGGAGACCACAGCAGACCTTCAGAGATCTGGTGGAGTCCATGCCAGGATTGGTCAGATCTGTTTTGTAAGCAGAAGGTGGCCTGCACAACATTAACCAGGTAGTTATATTGTTATGGCAGATTTATGTATATGATAATATAGTTTATAATAACATTTTAATTATTTTGTTTACGTAAATAAATGTTCCCAGAACCGTTCCACTGCTACCAGCACCGTCATTAACATGAGAGATGACATACTAATTTACTAATCATGATCATGTGAAACTGTGTACTGTCATTCATATTAACACCCATATCACACATATTAACACTGCCAGTGTGTAGGCAACATGGAATGTATTTGCATGCATACAGTTTATTTGCTAATATTTACCATAATCCTCATCACGTAGAGTACATACATGACTGTTGGACAGAGCCTGGCTGCTTGTGGCAGATAAAGAATGTGAGCAGTCTATCGGGGTCTGTATGCACTCTGCATACATCACATGCAAAAGATGCTCGAAACACTGACAGGTCCAGTAATTGCATTCACTGGATCATAAAATTGCACAAATTAAATCATTCTTGCACCGCTGACAGCGAGGAGGCGAGGGGATGTGGTTCGACCTGGGGTTTGAATGCACAGCGCTTTCCATTGCAGTTTCACTTCATTAAAAAGCAAGTGTGCTGTGTGCATGGCAATGCGTTATCTCGCTCAACGTCGACCGCATGATCAGTGTCAGGGGGCTATTTACCTTTTTTGCCCCTCCAGCCTGTGCCCAGAAGTTTCTGTTAATTAACAGTGCCTTCATCTGTGTAAATATGCTGGATGTTTTTGATGCACCATCATTTTGTCCATTGTTTGTTTCCTCAGAGTAGGCGCAGCTCTCCTGTGTTTACGTAAGTTTTTAGAAAGAAAAGCAGACGTTTACCCCCCGACCACAAACTCAATATTCAAGAACTCATTAAAGATGCACCATCATCAATGTTTGCTTGTTCAGCTGTTCTGAGCACAGCAACATTCATCAGAGGGTATGCTTGGAATATAAATCCTTGTATTGATCAAAGAATACACAGCCTCTAAAGCTACATCATCCATAGTTACATGCAAGACGATACATTAGTGATTACAACATGCTGCAGACATTTCTAGGCCGACTTTTATACAACCAACAAGGTGTCCATCCGTGTTTCGAGTGTCATATACAGTACGTGTCTTTCACAATGACTTATTAAAGGTATTTAAACAATGTATGAGCCAACATCAATACCCCGGCAAGGAGGTTATGTTTTTACCTTTGTTTGTTTGTTTGCAAGATTTTCTAAAAACTCAGAGTTGCATGAAATTTTACTGTTCAACACCTCTGAGCAATATACTGACAGACACAAACTGAAACCATCAAGCATGCAACACATTTCTCAGAATGATATGATGCTGCATCACAAATAAATATCACATATCTTACATTAGTAAATAAAGAACTCAGAAAAAACTTCACGTTAACTCATAAGACCACAAAGAAAGCAACAATACCATTAAATCTCAGTAAGTAGGATTCAACAGCATTTTCTTTCAGACTCCAGCCAAGCTGCTGGGAAAATCAAACGTGCCATCAGGCATACGGACACCGCTTGATCACTGAGTCTGGAGATTATTCACGCCACAACACCAACAACCATCAAAAGCAAGCAATACCTGACAGATTTTTAAGATATTTAAGACTCACCAAAGCTGTTCCTCATCTGAACATAGAGTCTGTCCGCATTTCTTCCTTTAAAAAATAGTCCAATAACGTGGTCAGTGGAACACCGGTGGGTTTCAGTTTTAATATAGGTTGCATTTCCATTGGCATGTAGGCTATTGATCGGTGATATTGATTATTATATATATATATATATATTACAATATTATTATATTGATATTGATTACCTATATATTGATATAGGTGATCGGGCCTTCTGTTCTGCTGCCCCTCGTCTGTGGAATGCCCTCCCTGACCATCTCAGGGCTCCACAGACGACTGACACATTTAAAAAAGGACTTAAAACTTTCCTTTTTA
>VRLP01003243.1:0-67945 GCA_009660295.1 Lophius piscatorius | reverse complement strand
TCCTGGTGGAGATGGGAAGCCAATGAAGGGAATGAAGAACGGGGGTGATGTGTTCGTGTTTACGCACTCTCATCAGGATCCTTGCAGCACTGTTTTGAACATATTGTAGTCTTTGAAGACTTTTATCAGGGATCCCGGTGAGAAGTGCGTTACAGTAATCCAGTCGGGAGGAGACAAACGCGTGGACCAGCTTTTCAGCATCACTCAAGGTGAGTGAAGAACGGAGTTTCGAGATATTTCTGAGATGGTGAAAGGAGATCTTGCAGATGTGTTTGATGTGGGATTCAAAAGTGAGTTGAGGGTCAATTCTTACACCGAGGTTGGTGACTGATGAAGAGAGGGGAATGTCGTGACCAGAGAAGGTAATACTGGTTATGGAGGAAGACTGGGTCCGATGTGGGGTGCCAATTAAAATTGCTTCGATTTTGGAGCTGTTCAACTGGAGAAAGTTGTTTTTCATCCACACCTTTATCTCATCCAGACAAGCGCGGGTGGTGGGCAGGGGAGATGATGATGATGATGATGAGGATGGAGAGGCTGCGGAGGAACATGTGTCAGCTTTTATGTAGATTTGAGTATCATCAGCGTAACAATGGAATGAGAGTCCATATCGACTGATGACACGGCCAAGGGGGAGCATGTATAGTATGAAGAGAATGGGGCCAAGGACTGATCCCTGGGGGACCCCACAGGTGACGATGTCTGTCCGGGACCTTGAACTTCCAATCCTACCTCACTGACAGAACAGTATTCTGTTCCAACCAGACGTTTAGACCCGTCATACATTTGTATCAATTTTTAACCGTCTCGCAATGCATTATTACATCCCATTAAATTATTATATATATTATTAAAAACCATATAAGACAGGCATGACACTGTGTGTTTAGATTACTAAAAGGCTTTCTTGAAAATATATGCTTTAAGAAGTGAAGTAAGGGATTTTAGTGATTCTGCAAGCACCTGCTCTTCAGACAGGTTGTTCCAGAGCTGAGGAGCTCTGACAAAAGAAGACCAGTCACCCTGAAGTGAAGTTTGTGGACTTCAAGCGTTCAACACAATCGTACCAGGAATACTCTTCTCACTCATGACTGCACTTCTGACGAACCATCTGTCAAACTCCTGAAGTTTGCAGATGACACAACGTTCATCGGGCTCATCTAGGACGGCAACGAGTCTGCATACAGACGGGAGGTTGAACGGCTGACCGTCTGGTGTGGTCACAACAACCTGGAGCTGAACAAGCTCAAAACTGTAGAGCTGAGACTTCAGGAGGAACCCCCAATCATTGCCCCCCCTCACTTTACTGAACAACACTATGTCTGCTGTGGAATCCTACAGGTTCCTGGGAACTACAATCTCTCAGGGCCTTAAGTGGACATCAAACACAATCATCAAAAAGGCCCAGAAGAGGATGTACTTCCTACGCCAGCTTAGGAGGCTCAACCTGCGTCAGGTGTTGCTGATCCAGTTTTACACTGCAGTAATCCAGTCTGTTCTCTGCACATCCATCACTGTTTGGTTTGGATCTGCTACCAAACAGTAAAGGATCTGACTACAACTGACAATTAGATCTGCAGAAAAAATCGTGGGATCCAACCTGTCCTCCATCCGGGACTTATACACTTCCAGAGTCAGGAAATGGGCAGGAAAGATCACTGCAGACCCATCATACCCCAGACACAACCTGTTTGAACTTCTCCCCTCTTGCAGGCGCTACAGAACACTGTTCGCCAAAACTACCAGACACAAGAACAGTTTCTACCCACAGGCCATCAACCTGATGAACAATCAAACCAGTGTCAGTGTTGTACAATAACCTGGATCCCCCCATTACACAATAACTACTTTCAACTGTCATGACTCTGACATCTTTGCCCTTTCATATATATTTATATATACATATTAATACATATATATTTAACTGTATTTAGCCTGTAAAAAAGAACATCTCCATTTATTTATAGCTTGTTTATTTGTTTATTGCCTTGTCCATCTAATTTAAAATTATTTTATATGACTTTCGTACTGTGAGAGCTCAGTTAACCGGAGTCAAATTCCTTGTATGCATATGCATGGCCAATAAAGCTGATTCTGATTCTTAATCCTGAGGCGGGACTCAAGAACAGCCAGCAGAGCTGAGAGTGTGCCCAGGCTCATAGGAACGGAGCAGTTCAATGATATAGCTGGGAGCTAAGCAGTGAAGGGCTTTAAAAGTAACCAGCAAAATTTTAAAATCACTTCTAAAACTAACTCGTAACCAGTAAAGAGAGGCTTGAATCGGGCTGTTTGTTAAAACCGGAAATAATGCATTTTGAAAAAGCTGGAGAAATACTCTTCAGCTTAACCCTGAAGTCCCTTGAGAAAAAAATAACTGTTGTTATTTATTATCTTGTCCGCACAAGAACAATCACTGTTTATCAATATGTGTCTCTTGATTAACAAAGCTCCATAAAACATTTAATGGAATAAATTAAATTACAAAGTTTTATTTTTACTTCGAAATGTAATATCATTTGTTTATGAAACACACAGCAAGGAGGATTGATCGAATGCATAATTTAATCAAGTCAGAACAGACACAATGGCCGCAAAATAAGAGATCTTAAAATAATATAAATTATAATAATAATAATACATTTATAATTTATAACACACTTTATATTTTGATCAACTCTCAAAGTGCTAAAATATAAAAAAGGACTTCCTCCGTAGAGATAGGAAAAATTCACTACTTCATATATTTTTATGACCCAGAGACTCTAATATTGATTTATTAACCTTTATTTAATTTGAAATATGTAATGGATTGCACATAAGTGTAAGATATATATTTTGAGTGTTTATTCATTCAAGAATGGCAGTTTATTTTGATATGTAAATAGCTGTTGGTTTTTTATTTATGTATGTTGCAATAAAAAGTCGAGTAAAGTGTTAATACTCCTTCACAAAAGGTAATTTATTTTAATTTGTAAATAGTAATTTATATTGATCTAAAATAGAAGATGGTTATTACTTTGTAATAAGTGGAATAAGTAAGGAGGGATAAACTTTTGACTACTTTATTATTGAACCCATCCACCCACCCACCCGCCCAATGCCCTTAAATGGTAAATTGGCTGTACTTATGAAACGCTTTTTCTAGTCCGACCACTTGATTGCTTTAACAACACAAGTCAGCATTCACACAGCATTCAAACCAACGACCTTCAGATAAATGGACAACTTCTTAAGTACACAGAGTGTCCCCACAACAATCACTTCATGAAAATTCTCAACATGTGGGCAACACTGAAGAGCACAGTCAAAATTTAAACCAGATGCCAGCAAGCCGACTGCCATTAGTTGAATGACTGAATTAAATATATTTAACCAGTTATTGTAAATTGGAAATATTTTACAAATGTCTTTCATCAAAATGTCTCTAGTACTGTGGAGGAACAGCACAAGTAGGAGATAAAAGCCTACCTCCTACCTTTTATTGAGCATACATAGCTCAATAAAAAGGAAAAGACCTAACTCGCAAAAACTTTGGAATTAAATTTTGTAATTCACAAATTTTCAAATTTGTAATATATTAATGAGAATTTTTTGGATTCTATATCCCTTGATGCTTCAGTAATGTGTTCTCTGGAAGATAACGAGGATATCTTATTAGTGGACAGCTGGAAATGTCAACAGTCCTTCAATGAAGCGAACAGGTCTCTGAACTTAACAGCAGAGATGGTGTTGACTCATCATTATCTCCCACTGATCAACTGTGGAGAATTAAAAAAACTGAGGCTGAAGAAGCAGCAACTGCAGATCATTTACAGGGAAAAAGGAGATGCAGGTTTGAACTCACACAAGATGATGAGTGCTCTTATATGACAGGCTCAAATCTTTTCATCGGTATCTGATATAGTATCAGTCGCCAGTTTTATCGACTTTCTGTAAAGTATCAATTTCTGTTTGTCAAGCCATGATGACAAACTACCGCAAACATGTATGAATCATCAGCAGTGTGTAAAACACATACAAACTGCTTCGGTTTGTGTGACAACAGAAAGTTGTCAAAAAACAGAGAGTATGGCCCAAAAAGAAAAGAACAGAGATTTGACTCTTTCCACACACCGAACATCAGCTCTGTCCTGGCATTTAATTTTTTTCACTCTTTGATGCATTTAAAATTAATTAGATTAATTTCGGGGACAGTCGAGTCTGAGGTTGATTTTATTTTATTTTGTGTATATTATTGTGAAAGATACAATTAAAGACCTCCATCACAATTTATTACCTGCTAGATTAACATACACATTTGAATGTCAATGTATATAAAATATGCTGGATAAACATACTATATATTTGTCTATTGGTGTTCAACTGAAGTACATTATATTATTATGACAGGTTCCAACTTTGAGTGACTTTGACAAGAGCTAAAAGTCACACTGTTAAATAAGACGGCCATATTGTTTTTCACCACTTGCAGGAATATTTCAACTTCAGAAGTGTTCAATTTCTATTTAGAGTCCAGTGCTCCAAAAGCTTTACACTCCCTCTTTGGCATTTTCTTCACTTTTCTTCCCTCCAATGTCGGTGGTTATTGTGTGCACTATAACTAGCTCTTGAGCATCAACGTAAGAACACAGGAGTGCACAATTTGGTCGAATAAGAAGGTTTTTTCGTGAATCTGAGGCTGACTTCTCTTGTGAGTCTTCTCAAGAACAAACTGATGAAAAAACTCAGGAAGATATTGCTGACTAACGACCTATGTTCCTCCGGGAGATGTGTTTCTTTTCTAGATTATCAAATTCTGTGGCTTATTTTAGACGAAGGAGTTGTTTGCGTTTTTTAAACATGCCTTTCATGTGTGAGCCTTCGACTCAGTTTGTGTGCCATGTGAACTATCATGCTGCACATATCAACAACTGACATTGAAATTACACTGATGGGATGGTTAGAGGCCATAAAAAATGTGAGCCTGCCTGTGCCCATCAATAAGACTGACAATTACATGGCACACCTTTATCTTCATAATTTACAAATTTGCATACTTCAGAGTTTCAAATCTACATGAATAAGTTCCTAAATATGTCATAGAAAGTCAGCGTGTAGTTGTTTGATTGCATTATCTGATTCTACAGCCCTAAATCAACTTCTTCGAGGCCTTTCAATATTTAAAATGAAATATATAATGATCTCATATTCTTTGGTGTAGTGTATACAAATGTGATAAAGATGAGGATTATGATGATGACGATAATTCTCATCTCCAGCTGTGTCAGCATTTAGGATCCATTATTTAACAAAATTTTAATTAATCTTCTGTTCGAGCATTTTGATATCTTATTTAAATGAAAATGTAAACTCAATCATGCAATCATGTCTATGCAGAAATCTTTTCACTTAATATTCTCCACATTAAAATCTCACTGACTAAACGTGTGGTGTCTTGTCATGCTGTGATGCAAATGAGCTGTAACTATGGATAAGGTGCTAATTAGAAGGGCTGACGTGCAGTCATGGATGTTAATTACCGAGTATGAGAAGGGAAGAATCGGGTCTATATATTGTGTTGATTGCTCATCAGTTCTTGGTTCTATGGCAGAATCAACATCCAAAACAGTGATTGTCATTCTGACAGGATGTGTGGAGAGGTCTAATGGTGAGTCAAGGCATAAGCCATTAAGTTTTCGGTCATCAAATCAGTTCTTTTTTTGTGTCTTATCCATCGATTGTATTCAACTTTAGCGGGCCAAGTAGCAAAATGATGTAATATTCTTAAATGGCATTTTGGAACTTAAATATATTGACAAAGACAACTATGGAAAAGGTGTCAATTTAACAGTTTGGCAGATAACTTAGCTGTTACAAAAGAAGTTGGACATTGTATTATGATGACTAGGAAGGAAAATTGACTTCTTCTTGGAACAATTCTTTGTTTCCATGGCTCTACATGGGTGGCCCTCCATGGGTGAATTAAGACACGCCCAGGTAGATGCATACACACCTGCGGACCAATGGGTACAGCCAATGGGTACAGCCAATTTCAGCCAGTGGCTGCAGTTTAATTTTGTCTTTTTATTCTGCTCTCCCTGGACGTTAGTGCTCACATTGGGAGATAAAAAGTTCTTTAAATGAGAGACAAAGGTTTTCCATGTGAAGTCTGAATATTTTATTGCCCCATAAAAATGTAGGAAAATAATGGTCCGTTAGCGCAATGCTAAAACATATTGGGAATTGTCACATTCATGCCAACGGAATTAGCATTGACGATGTGACCATAATCAAACAATAAACAAGGATGTACAATTAAATTATTTCACTTGTCAATTAAACTTGAGTGTTTTTTAATGAGATGCTGCTCTGAATATTATTTTTAAGGATATAGAGGGGCTAACTAAGTAGCTCCTAAAGTCCCTTAAGAAAAAAATAATGAATCCATATGCCCCATATGTCTACCCAGAGACTCTAATAGTTATTTATTAACGGTTATCTATTTTGAA
Source organism: Lophius piscatorius (assembly GCA_009660295.1). NCBI lineage: Eukaryota > Metazoa > Chordata > Actinopteri > Lophiiformes > Lophiidae > Lophius > Lophius piscatorius. Next base: position 61,457 of record VRLP01003243.1, on the reverse strand, counting down.
AAATGAAATACATTAATTGTAAGATGTTAATTTTGAATTTTGAATGCTTATTCATCCACAAATGAAAATTTATTTTGAAATTAACAGTTATTTATTTGTTTATTTATTCAAAAGATAAGATTTATAAGATAATAAGAGTTATTATTTATTTTCAAATAGTAATTTATTTTGAGCTAAGATAGAAGGCTAAGTACCCAATCCCCTGTGTTGTATAAGGAATTGGAGGATTGAACTCCCCAAATTATATGTAAAGTTAAGTTAAAATTCCCAATTACAGTGTTTTACATTTTACATATACAAGATAGATCTTTACTTGTCCTATGTCAGTTCATACTTGGACGGTGATTTTTGAGTTATTTCAGAGTAACAGTGTTTCGTAAAAAGCTCACCTTAGCGAGTTAAATCTAAGATATAAGAGTAAAACACAATGTATTGTATACAAGACAGATATCCATGACTTGATTCATATGCATCAAATTTAAACTAAAAAGTTCAGAAACATTTTTTTTCTCTTTCTTCCCCTCTCTCACACTCAGACTTTATCTATCTCGCAATCCCTTACCAACTCCCAATCTCCCATCTCCTCTCTCTTGCCCCCTCCCTCTCTTTTACACTGAGGCTCTCTCCTGCTCTCCCATACCGGCTCCCTGTCTGTATCAATCTCCATCTCTCTCTTCAAATCCATCCAGTCATGGCAGTAGGCCATCCACCCTGAGTTTCGGATCTGCTCGAGGTTTTTCTGCCTGTCAAAAGGGAATTCTTCCTTGCCACTGACGCCCAGTACTTGGTCATGGAGGAATTTACTGGGAATCTTAGGATAATGGATGATGAGTTCACTCTAGAGCAGCTCTTTTTGGTAACCAGCTTGACAAAAACATTTGTAATGATTTGGCACTATATAAGAAAAATTCGATTTGATTTGAAAATGATTCAGGATATTGTTTTTGAGTTATGTCCAGAAAACAATGTTTTTTGTAAATATAAAAAAAAAAATGCTCCCCTAGAGACTAACTTATGAACTATAAGTGTAAATCATGATGTGTACAAGATAAATCTCCTCGGGTCGATTCATGTGAACCTTATTTGCATAAAATCACACAGTTGAGAAATAATGGCCTGACCATTCTGGAGATAAAGGTCCTCCTTATGTCAGAAATATAAAACCAAACTTTCCCAAAAACGTTCCAGTTCTACCTCACATTTACGTCTATGTGAGTATATAATTTGATTATTACCCATTATATAGTTTTTGAGTAATCACATTAACATAAATTATCAGCGGCAGCACTGGTAGTGGCAATGACGATTCTATATTATAATTAATATATTATAACACTTGAGTCCCTCAGCTCTTTTAAAGCAATATATTCTGAGTTATTCAGAGATCCCCTAACCTCACATGTGGTGGCAATTAAGCAGATAAGCTGCAAGTGGCTGATAAGATCCCCATCTAACACTGAAGGTAGGCTCTTCAGCAGAGGAGGTAAAGAAAAAGAATAGCGGTGAAGAGATGGTACAAGAAAGCAGAGGAGCAATAGATAAGAATGAATGTTTAAAAATAGGGAAAAAAACTTGAGGAAATTCACCGCAGTCCTTCCTCTCAAAACTCGTAATTCTTCTGTTGCAAGGGAAGGTTTAAATTTGTGTCTCTCGTTGAGGCAGATGAGATGTTTCCATTCAGAATATGTCTAATACATTATTCTAAAAGAAATTGTCAATCAATAAAAAAAACCTCTGTTGGCGCGGGCAACAGAGGTTTTCCCTGCGCCAACAGGCAAAATTTGCACAAGAACTGGAGAAAGAATTTTCAGGAGGACGGGGTACTCAGGGAGCAAATGAAACGGAAAACTGAAAAAGCTTTTGTCTGAGAAGACAGATATGATTTTGCTGCTTAAATCTATTGGTGTAATTTTCTATTTAAGTATGAAGTAGTACATAATTTTAGTGTGACTGCGTGTGATGACCATTTCTTTTTCAGGTTGGCGCCAAATTTGTAAAAAAGGGTTAAAATCTTTTGGAAAGTTTACTTGCCCTGATTCGCGGCTATACTTTCGTACAAAATGGAATAAGTGTATGAAAGTATAAAAAGGTGTGAAAGACCTGATTATAACTCTAATACCACCTGCTTCTGCCGACCTTATTAAGTGTATTATATGTTCACTTTTTGAAGTGAAGAGAGCCTTAGGCATCCAGCAAAGCATGTGTGAAATTGTCATATATTCTGTGAAGTGTTCTTGAGGAGATCTAGCTCGTGCATTTCCTGTAAAACATGGACTAAAGTAACCCTATAAGTCCCGTTTTGCATGGTCAAGAACATTTTTTCTTGTAGTACAAGAACATAATAGAGAAAAAAATTAAAATAAATGCTCTTGCCTCATAATAGCTCCTCACAGCATTGCAGAATGCTTCATCTGCCACAATATGAGTTTCCCCATTGAGAAAAGCCAAGAAGCGTTCCTTCACTGCCTGCAACTGCTGCTTGTTCACCTGAGAGAGAAAAGAAAAAGAAAATGAAACAACATACAAAGTGGGAGATTGGTGGGATAAGTGAGAGGAGAGATGTTTGCATTGAAGGTTGAAATCAACAACAAGTAGATGGAGGGGAAGAATAAAAGATAATAGGCGGGAAGAATTAATAAAAAACAGAACAAAAGCACTGTTAGTCTCTATTTCTTTTTTTTTCTCAAGTGTGAAATAGTTTGACAGTTGTCAATCAAAGTAATCAGTATCTAACAAAATTTTCAATAAGAACCAAAACAACGGAAATCTGCCATTTTCAAATACTAATATGGAATCAATTTCCGAACCAGGAGTCAAAATAATCATAAGAATTACAATTGACCCTGAAAGGTTAATACCATCATGAACCTAAAATAACACGCATGCAAATACACTGAACATGAAAAAACTTTGATATGACTGAATGGATGATTATTTGCCCAAACAATATTCTGTTTCAGATATTAATATTAATTGGTTTGACGGAATTTTGAATGTACCCTTATGCTACGCTTAACATTTGAATTGCACATTTAGGTAGAGAACATTTTTTGGTGTTTGCAACAGGAAAAAAATTCTATTCATTTATGTTAGGGACTTTTCATTATTGGAAGGGTTGGTGCAATACATAGGAGACACAAATAGTTTTTAACCACTGGGCGGGTCTTTTCCTACTTTTACATAGGTGAGGGACATAAAACTTGTATTAGTAGATGTACAGACAGAGTAATGAATCAATATCAAGAGCTGATATGCTTGTTGATTTAAAGATATTAAAAAATGGCATTCTTAAGTTGGTATTTCCCTGCAAATAAACTTAAAGCATGCATTAGGTAACACTTTTAGCTGAAAACCCGACCTTCGTTGAAGAAAATAAGAAGAAATAGGATGATATTTATGTGGCTTCAGAAAAGAAATCCAGCACTTTTGATAGCAGAAGTAGGACAGAGCATCCGCTGCTAGACCAGGAAGCAGCAGGTGCTCAGGTGCGGGGATTGAAGACGGGGTGCAAACAAAATCTGTTGAAGCAATTCTTGTTCAAACTCCAATTCTACCAATAGGCTAACTAAAAATAGATATTAAACTCACCATATTCAACCATATCAGCTACATTGGAAGAAGAGGAGATTGAGGACCTTGAAATTTATATAGACTGTAAATAGTCTATTCCTCCTATTGCACCAGCTCGTCATGGGGAAACCCACAAAGCTGCTGACTCCATCCACCAAAAGAAGCTGGCCTGGATTCTCCTGGAGGAGCCACATCACGACCTGGAAGAGACTTTGCGGACACCCTCATGCCCATCGACTAGACACTGTCGACATTTGACGCACATCTCTCTTTGGTGGAAGTTCACAACAGAATTTCAGGGGTTGTGGGAATCCCAGGAGTTTAGCCGGCAACAAGTTGTCTCGTTTGCTGTGGAGAACGAGGCCCTAAGGGAGTCGGTCAAGTCCCTCAGTGAGGGAGTGACATGGCTCACCGTGTAAAACAAAAAGATTAAGGAGTCCGATTAAGAATCTTAGACATCCAGTCGCGCAGCATGAGAGACAACCTTTTCTTCTCCGGGATTCCAGAGCAGGCGGAGGAGGACCCGGAGGCGGCCATCAAGGAGTTTATCCAGAAAAAGCTGAAACTCAAATCAGAGGCCGTCAGGACCATCGCCTTCCACCACTGCACTGACTAGGAGAGAAGAGGCCAGACGGTCAGAGACCGAGACCAATCATCACCAATTTTGAACATTTTAAGGGGAAGAAGATGGTGAGGAGCTGAGAGGAACGGACTAAAGCGTCAACGACCAGTTCCCAAAGGAGATCCCGGATCGGCACAGACTCCTGTTCCCTCTGAGGAAGAAGTTTGTCCAGGAGGGATGACGCACTGTCATCTCCGTGGATAACCTTTATGTGAACGGCTAGCTGTACCGCAACAGGGAGGCCAGTACTTGGCTCTATTAAACAGGTTTGATATCCCTCATCAAGGTTACCTCATCACGGCAGGTAATATGTATCAATTTACACAAAAGCTATATTTTAATTACTTTTTTTGGTGTTCAATGATGTAAACGTCTGGCCATTATGCATGACGCACAACGCACTTCTCCATCTGTCCAACGCCCATGGTATGTTTTATTTTCTCCCTCATCCCTTGTTATTGTGTCAGTTTCTCTCTCCCCTTCCTTTTTTTTTTTGTCCCTTCTTTACGCGGCTCACAGGATTCTTATCTGCATCACATCAACACAATGTTTAGCCCACAGCGTCCACACATACTAACGTGTGCGTGCACACTCTCATTTCCTTTCTTCACTCAGATTACCACACAGACACTCGTTTACATGTATTACACATACCCACGCACAAACACACAGAATCTGCTCATATAGGTTCCCATGCAACTGCACACACACACACGCTTATACAGTTTTTTAAGCATGAGCACACAAACACATCCGCACATACAGATAACACATACACCTATCGCCATTGCTGATGCAGGCTCCCATGCACACATTACCTCTGCATACAGTTTCCCACACACACACACACACACACACACACACACACACACACACACACACACACACACAGTTGCACACACACAAAAAGCATATAGTTAATCAACTATGACCACACTCAGTAATTTCTCACTTTGAATTCAATTCCACGTACGACAGTAGATCATTAACTTCACTTCAACGTAATTCCCCCACACTGACCTAGCTAGCTTTAACTCAAAACAAAAGGTGTTGCCATTATGATCAATAGGAAAATACATTTAACTCACAATAGCACTATTACAGACCCAGAAGGTATGTTTAAAATAATTAATATATCAATTCATAAAACAGATTTATGTCAGATTATCTGCACACACAGACACAGCATTTATAGTAGGGGTGGACCTCAACTTTGTTAGTGACCCAGAACTTGATCAGCTCAGCACCGCAGGTAAGTATCGGAACTGGCAATCTACAGACAAACTTAAACAATACAAGGGGGATTTCGCTCTTTGTGTTGCTTGGTGCTCCTGTCACCCCACTCTCAGAGAATACACCTACTTCTCCCAGGTCCAACACTCAAATTCCTGTATAGACTACTTCTTAACCAGCAGCCCCGTCATGAGAGACATCTCTGAATCAAGGATCCAGACAATCACTATCAATTACCACGCACCATTCTCTCTCTGTTTGACCAGAAAAACAGTCCAGCACCACAGACTAGAAACTGAAGATTTAATACTTCATTGCTTAAAGACCCAGACCTCGTTAAATATTTTTAAAGAGCGTCGATACTATTTCTGGAGATTAATGACCTGCCGGGAACCTCACCATGTCTTCTTTGGGAGGCAGCAAAGGCAGTCATGCGAGGTAAAATGATCCCATCCCCCCGATACCCCTATAAAGAGAGAAAGATTATTGGAATCTGAATTAAAACAGAATTAAATTTTGGAGACTGCCCATCCTGCCTCTCAAGATGAACATATAGTAGGGGAGTTAAGAAAATTAAAAACTCAAACTGAATGAACTAACTGATAACTGATTTAAAAAAAACTCAATTCCAGTTGCAAAGACTACGCTTGGAGAACTTTGAACATAGCAAAAAATCTAGCAAATTCTTAGCCAATCAACTAAAACTAAATAAAGAAAAGGCAAAAATTTCCTCCATTAAGAATTAGGCTGGAAAAATAACTTGTATGCCTAAAGAAATAAAACTTTTAGAGATTTCTACAAAAACTTGATCCAGTTAGTTCTGACATTGACGCATTTCTAGACACCATAGATTTACCAAAACTAAACAATGAACAGATCAATGCCACGCATATGCCTAATAGGAAAGCCCCAGAACCAGATGGTTTTCCCCCAGAATTCTACAAAGAACTTTGGTTAACACTTGCAACACATTCTACAGAATGGTCATGCAAATCAAGGAAAGTTGTTTACTCCCACCAAATATGAACTCCGTTAACATCTGCTTCCTCCTTAAACCAGATAAAGATCACACTGCACTCCCTGCTAGTTACGCCCCAATATCACTTATTAAAGCAGATCTTAAAAATATTTGCAAAGTCCTAGCCAGAAGGATAGAAAAAACCACTCCGCAAATAATATACCCTGACCAGGTAGGCTTTATTTAAGGCAGACACTCCACAAACAACATTCATAGACTAGTTAATCTGATAGACTTCTCCACTATTCACAATCTGGAAGCTACAATTATCTCTCCGAATATATCTCAGAATATTCTTTAGCATGCGAAATCTCTCCAAGCTTTAGTCATAAAAGGGGCACCAGGCAAGGTTGCCCACACTCTCCTTCACTCTTTGCAATATTTATTGAACCATTAGCAGCTGCAATCCAGCAAAATAAAAATATTAAAGGGATTCAAACAGCAAACGTGTCAGATGAAAAGCCTTTATGCTGATGATGTACTATTTTTCCTCCAAAATTCCCAAACTTGTCTTTCTGAAACCACTGCACTTATAGACAAATTCTCATCCCTCTCAGACTACTCTACTCATTTGGACCAAATCCACTGTACTACCCATCAATTCTCTCCAGAATGCCTTAAACACTCCTTAGAATGTTGAGGTGCACCCTTCGATTGGCGCTGGGAGGAAACACACAGGTTTAAGTGTGCCATTTGTGTTCACACTAACAAAAGAGTCACAACATGCAAGTGTTGAAGACTATAAATAAGACAGGAAAATATTGACATAAATCCTTAGAGGATGGAAAAGCAGTCGGCTCCATAAGAGGTTAAAACATATCTGCAAAGAACTGGGCGGACTAAATTCCATATTGACTGTGATGTCATTCAACTAAAAATGGCAATAATGTTCACTCAACCAGTGAATTTTAACTATACTTGTTGTCATCTGTCACTCTTAAAGCTGTAAGGGTAGTTGAGACCAGCAGCAAGACACAGAATAGAAAGAGTGTTTTCATCCTTGCCGGGTATTAAACATGTCAATATTCTACATTCCTGGTATGTGGTATTTAAGTGTCAAACCAAGAAATAATAATAATAATAATTTCAGCCCTACTTTTATCCATGTCACAGCACATAACCTGGGCACATAATAGTGACTAATTACCTCTTACTGGTAGTTGTGCAGGTGACTGCTCAGTCTTAATTCTTTTGGATATGACCTCAGCTTTTGGTACGGTAGATCATTCTATTCTATTGCATAAGCGTGATGCTACTCCTCAATGGCCCAATTGACTTATGGTAATAATAATAATAAATAATACATTTAATTTATAACGCACTTTACATTTGGATCAAATCTCAAAGTGCTACAAAGTAAAAGCAGATAAAAGCATCAATAAAATATATAATAATAACTGTATAAAAATATGACCAAAAAGCAGCAATGTTAATTAAAAGTTATAGGTTCTGCTAAAAAGGAAAGTTTTAAGTACTTTTTTAAATGTCTCAGTCATCTGTGGAGCCCTCAGATGGTCAGGGAGGGAATTCCACAGATGAGGGGCGGATGAACAGAAGGCCCGATCACCCATGGTGCTGAGTTTAGTCCAGGGAAGGAGGAGGCGGTATGAGTGGGTGGGATCGTGTTGAGGAAATGATTTCGAGCAATGGTGTGAAGAGACAGACTCGCCACTGCGGGCACAGTAGTACAGTAAAAAGTAGACTTCAAAAAATAGCTTTGCGCAGGTTTTGGATATATCCAGAAAAAAAAATGTCATACAATAGATTCAAGTACAGCCATTGCAATTCTGCAAAGTCAAATGGACAGACTCTGAGAGTCACACCTGCACAGATCTGCGGAAGGTATAAGCTATTGATCAAGAAAATATCCAAAATATCCTTGTATTCTGATCATTGGAGGAACAGATATTATATTGCTGAAACACAGGTGTCTTTCTCAAATTTCTGAGTTTATTACAGATAGATCTGTAATAAGAGATGACCCCGGCACGCGTAGGTGCAAGTTTCATACCGAAATCTTGCAATCAGATACAGCAGTAAATGCTTAAAATGTCTGGGTCAAGCAAACAGCTCAAACTATCTCACATTCTTCCCACACGCTGCAAACATCATTTGTGAGACATAATATACAAAAGCACATCAGATACAAGTGGGTCAAAGGGATTGTTTTAAAATTCTCAATCACTATAGAGGCCCAATAAAAAAATAACATCCAGAACAGATAATGCCAGTAAATTGAGTAAATTATCCTTCGGATAGAGACAATCAACTTTCAATCATTTTAATGCAATTTTGAATTTGGAGTTCACACTCAACCTAGCTAACAAAGATATAAAAAAATTGGATATTACCATTTGTTCGAAGAAGTTCATTATGAAGGACAAAAAGCATCTCCTCCAGAGTTTTAAGTGTCATAGTTGTGGGAGGATTCACCCACATGTGCCAGAGAGTCATTTCAGCTACTTGTAGCAGTTATCAGTCAATAACAGCAGACACTTCTTTCATGGATTTAAAATCTGCATTTCTGTAGGGAGTAAAACTGTTACGTGGCATTTACATCAGGTCTTTCCCTGAGGATGACTTTGAGGCAACTTTTTGATAGCTATAATGTGTGTATGGTCAAGAAGTTACCTCACTGCAATGGTACAACAGAGTTAAGGAAATACTGGTATAAGTAGCAACAATAGGTTGATGCAGTTGTTTTCTACTGGCCATATAAAGGCTGCACTGTAACTGGGGGTAATTGCCTTGGGGTGTTTCTCAACTGTAATACCACATCTGGGATGTATTTTACAAGCTTGAAATGAGATGCATGATAACTTGTATTATGTGACAACAACAGAAAAGTGTAAATGCCCAAAGAAAATGACATTCAAAACATGCAGCCCATTGATATGAATCAATAATCTCTTGGTGTGGAGAGTTTAATGAAGCAATGATCTGCCTCTGGGCAAAGAGAATAGTACTGAAACTTAATTCTATAAAAGTAATTCGGAACTTCAGACAATTGAGATTTTTATTTAGCATTGCCTTTCATAGGCCCTCAAGGAGGACACCTTACTGTTGATATGAGAAAAAAATGGAGAATTCTCATGCTTTTCTTGGCTTTGCAGTAAGTAAAGCTCTATTCATATAGCACCTTTCAAAACAGAGGTTACAGATTGCATTAAGAGGACATCCAGAAAAAATTTAAAGTAAGTCAAAAGGACTGAGTTAGGAACACTTGCTGGTGAAACATGGTACATTTGTCCATTTGGTGTCCGGACTAACTGCAGTGATGCTGAACAGGCTGCACCAACAATCTCTGTCCCTGAATCACCTTGCTGATGCACCTCACACCACAAAGCCAATATCTGAGAAGAAACTCTTCCTGAAAATTAACTGCATCAAATTGGTTTTCCAAACAGATATCATGAAATATTTGTTGATCATTAAATATTGTCACATATAACCGATTAAGAATTGAATAATCTTCGTCTATCTTTTTAATGCCACAGGTTATAATATCAGTCTATTCACAGTCTAATAAATAAATACAAATACAGCTTATGAAGAAGAAGAGTCATTTAGATATTTGAGACTCTTGTCACAAATAGACAGTTTTTGGGATGGACAGCAGTTTTGCTTAGTTTATGAACGTTGGTAAAATGGTGGTTTGATTTTGAGTTTGATTTTTGGTATCAGGCTGTCCTACCAAAAATGGGTCATCAATTCACAAGTATCTAGCAGCACTAGAATAAGACACTAAAAAAATGTTTAAAATAATATATTCCTGGTGAATCATACAAGGTTGTGTGCAATGTTGTATTTTCTATGTTCTTTTTTGTGTGGTATGTTACAATATCCATATTGATACCCCTTATTCAGCTGGGTTTGAACTGAAAATTGCTAAATTGGTAATTTTTTCAAGTTTTTGAGAGGAGAGGGAGTTGACTTGTTTCCATAGCTAAAAGGCACTCTGGTCTCTGTTTACAACTAATGGCTGTTTTATAGTTGACTGGATAAATTCAATATGTATATATCGCACTGAATCCCTTGTACTGGAGAACAAAATAGTCACTCTATGACTGAATGGAGTTGTTTTTGTCTGCTGAATATGATATTGGTTGATGAAGCGAGTAATAACTAGCATATGACAATGAAGATTTCAGTCAACCCGTTTGCTGGAAAACTGGAGAGGGGTGTCTTATGAGCACATAGCTAACATCAACCAATATACATCAAGATGCTGCTGGGATTCATGAGTTGCACTATATTTATGATGCATTCTTGCCTGAAAAATATTTGGATTCAACTATGTCCTTTCAAATTTTACACATGCTGATCACCTGTGTAAAATTATGTACACACATCTTTCACATCAAGAAAAAATACCAAATATCTGCATTTACTGATTTTCTATACTTTTGGAACGATGTTTGGATAAAATAATAGCTTAAGAATTTAGAAAATTGTGACAAGCAGTGCTTTACATTTAAAAAAAACATAATTCCTTAACAGGAATAACTGTTAAATAAAATTGTGAAAAATCTGTAGTTCCTTTTTCCATGCCATCACACTACCTACCATAGCACTTTTCAGTGGAATCATTCTCAGTAGAGAAGAGCTGTCAGGAGGGAAAAAAGACTGTTCCCACAGATGTCATCGGTCGTAAAAAAATCTCTGCTCCTTGAATCACAGATGCCATTTTGTGCTGTGTGAGATTTTCAAGTTTTCATGAGAAACAGAATGACTGGAATTTGTATATGTATGAAGCCTATTATCAGAAGAAATTAAAGCCATTATTCTTCCACTTGTTGCAGAACTGCCAGCAGCATCATCATCCTGGGAGTCAAAGTACCAATTCCTTGCGACTTATCTCCTGTTGACAGCTTCTTGTGTGGGCTCCCTCGCTTTTTCTGTGTCTAAATTGAGTCGCTGAGATTCCCCTTTAACCACAGGAAAGGAGGACAAGGGCGACTCTAAAAAGCTGCAGAATGTGTGGGTTGACTTCATCTTCATCCAATAGGTTAAAAAAGTGAGACGGTTCACTGGATATAAGGACAATCGAGCTGAACAGTAACAGCATGACTTATTCATGATAAAATAAATAATTACCACCATAGATTTGGGACACAAAGAATATCAGTAAGAGTCAGACATGTTGCTGCTTGTTGCTGTAACAAGGAAATTTATAACTCATCTTCAAATTTATCCCTGCGGTTGTCATAGAGCCACCGCGACATTTACTGGGATTGTGACGAACTTGTTGTATACTTGACCCAACCATTATTATAATTATCATCCAATACAACTTCCTGCAGTATATCTCACAGTATGGCATCGTTAAGTGCCGTACTTTAGATTATTTAAGTGGTTTAGTAATTCTGCCAACATTAAAAATATACTTAGATTGGCGTTGAAAATGTCCTTCTACAAAGCCAAGATATGATGGGACATTATAACAGAAGTTCCGGCGCTATGCAAGAAGGATTAATTTACCATGTATTTAAGACTGTTCAAATCAATACTGAGAATGAAGTAAGAAAATCCCCTGATTGAACTCCTCAAATTAAATTTGATTCATTAATAATCTCAAGGACTACATATTTTCTCATCCTAACTATTTCTATTATATCAGGAATTTGCTCTAAAATCCCGTGGTTACTCAATAATGAAGATGAATACAGTTAACCATTTTATCTGAGCTCAGTAATAAATCAAGACAGATTTCCTTGTGTCAATTCATATGAGTTAATTTAGACACAGTTGAACATATGGTTGTGGAGTCACCGTCGAGAAACGTTTGCCGCAAAACGTTCCCCCAATGAGTAAAGTACGAGCGGTTTTAGTCAAATAATATATATATATATACAAGATTTATTTCCTTGTGTAGAGTTATGGATAAATGGTTTGGAAGGTACAGTCAAAAAATGTTGTTTTGTTTTCCGTGTGTATATAGGCCCCCCTAGTGAGTATCAGGGCTGCAACGAATAATTGGCGCTATCAACAAAAATCGATTATGAAATTAGTTGCCTGCTAATTTAATAGGTGATTTGACGTTGACGTCATCGGACACTGCTTCTGACACCACGCAATGAGAAGGAAATAAACATTAGCGCCATGGTAACACCATCGGGACAGAAAACATCCAAGGTGTAGGAGTATTTCTCCCTCAACACGGGCAAAAAAAATGGAGACAATGAAGACTCTTCTCTGTAAGCTAGTCAGCTAGCTCAATGTTAAAGGGCATATACTTAAAGGGACTGTCAAGACTTTTATACTTCAATACATATTTGAAGTTATCAACTACATAAGTGCAACATTAAATTTACTCTACAGATCCGTAATTTGTACTAATTTTGAGAAAAAAATATTGAACTTGTACATCGACATTGCTGGCTTCTGAACTGCTTGTCCTAATTCAAGAGTTAAAAATTTCATATGATCAGCCTTTTCAATTTGAACCAGAGCTTGACATAAACAAGGACAACTGGGAAACTTTACTCAAACTGAGCAAAATCAAGAAGACGATGAAAGACTTGATGAAGAGTGGGGACACAATCGCTTGTGACTGTGCAGGAATTGTGTTGCTTTTGCAACAATGAAGGAGGGTGTTTGTTGTGAAGAACTCCGCTTTTTGTCAGCAGCTGTTGAAGGTAGGCACCTAGATCATAGCATTGTTGTATGATATCCCCCATGGTCATAGTCGTGTGCGATAGTCCGCATTCAGATTTTGCATCCGTGAGCTGGTTCAGATTTTAGCAGGAGAGCGTCAGGCATCTCCTGTATTTGCCACTTCGTGCAGCGGTTGTTTCTTGCTTCTCGGTGGCGTTGTGTCTTCTTGTGTGGAAATATTGTTGGTAAAAAATCTTATGTTAAACTTAATTTATAACCACTATGACCCGTAAGCTTTTTTAGCAGATGTGGACGACTAAATGCTTCAAATTCATCAGGAGAGAAGTGACACGAACACGTCCTTTGGAAGTTGTTTACGTCCAAAGGCTTTTTCCCACCGCTTTCTCCTCTTCTTATCTCTGGGAAAGCTGTGAAGACTTACAATGCTTCCCGTATTGCCCTTCAACTGGAAAGTACTGCCAAAAGGAGCACAATGCTGCATTATATCCATTTTTCTCTCACCAATACTAAGAAAACAACAACTAACTACAGCGTGACATTAACCATTCTACGTAATCAACTCATAATGCAATGCGCCCTTAAAGTAATGGTGACCTGCATAGGTCAAATATGTCTTAAACTTTCAGGATTTATAAAGTAATGTCAGTATTTTATGTGTAATAACATTGTGTATAATTATGAAATACTATTTATGGCATAATGATGCCTTAATGTCTTTATAGTCGGGGTTCCCTTTGACGCTTCTGTTGTGTTTAACGTGACTTTTGAAATGTAGTGAACTGATAAGGATGTTGAGTTCAGCAAATATACTGTTGGTATTGCTACCTCTTTGGTTTAAAAGCCTGTTATAAAAGCAATAAAGTTTATTAAAAGGACATTTTGGAAAGAACGAATAATCTTTATCGTTTTTTTTGTTAGTTTGCATGTGCCTAAAACAACGTTAATCTTCATTCAAAAGCTGATAGCAAAATAAGAGCCATTTAGTAATTGTGTATTTATTTTTATTTTTACGGAACCTTTATTTAACCACTGGAAAAAAATCATACGATTTATCGGTCGATTATTGAAACGATCAATCGACTATAAAAATAGTTGTTAGTTGCAGCCCTAGTGAGTAAAATACAAAGGAATTAGAGTAAAATGTGACAAACACAAGATGTTGTTGATATTAATTTGGGTAAAATTTGGACTAAATCGGTCCTAATGTTATGCAACGCTGATGATGATTAGGAAGAAAGCACAATCTATACAAGATAGATCTCTTCCAGTTGATTCAAAAAATTTTGACTAAATTGGACCAATGTTTAAGAAATGATGGCCCGAAAAATGTTGGAACTAAAGCTCCCCATAATGCCAGAAATATGCAACTGATGTTTTCCAAAATCAATATAGTTCTTATTGCATTAAGGTGTATGGGTGAATGAAATTTGATAATGATCCATGAAACAATTTTTTAGATATCTCATTAAAACAAAGGTGCTGCGGTAGACTCTTCAGACACGATGATGATTCTATAATATTCCTGAATTTTTTGTGGATATAATTACCTGAATAATATTCAGTCAACATTCAGTACTATCAAACAATAGGCTATACTTCTTGTTTAATGATATTATCATATTATCACAGCAAGTACGCTTTTTTGTAAGTACTGCTGTTTTCAAAAAAGTCAATCAAATGTTTTAACCACGTTTGATCATTCCATTTCATCTCATTAGCCTGTTATGTGCTTTAACTTTTTAATGGGATAGGTTTGCCTGATCTTTAGTACTGTATATCAGTCAGGTGTACATGGTGTAGCATCCAGTCTATCCAATCAAGTTCCAAGCAAGGCACCGCTTGCCTGGCCTCCAATGTCTTCCTGTGATTGGCTGAAGACCATTTGTGGTGGAGCTAGAAAACACTCTCGCTCATGTGGCTGAAAGATGCACTGCAGATATAAAATTATAATAGTAAAATAGAATCAGAACTATTTTATTCGGCGACTCAAATAAGATATCCCGTGACCTGGTCTTGAGGAATCAATTATTTGCACAGCCTCAAGAGCAAATTTGGCACAGGGTCTTGCTCAAGCCCAACGACTTGTAGACTCCAAGTACTGGGTTGAAGTGCCAACCTTGTTATTTGGATACGACCACTCCACCCACTTAACTACAGCCTTCGGTTTTAATCCAGTCTCCTCCACTTCCACAGATACGAAACAAGAGTGCATAATTTGCTCTCTTCCACTGATTAGAGAAACTGAAAAAACAAAAAATAATTTCCTGTTTTAAAGCCCTGGTGGGTTATTTTCACCATCTTAATTCAGGTAACCGCAGCAGTAATGGCTTTCCTCATGTGAATCTATATTGCGCATGAAATTCGGGGTGACAATCATTAAAGAAGCTGAATAGGCACTGTCACGTTACAGCTGAATTTCTTTTCATGCCTCCACAGCTGCTGAGCTTTGACCAGGAAATTGATTTATCAAGAGTTGATTCATAGGCAGATGCGGTGCATCTCTATCCGTCAGCAATGAAACAAATCCAGGAAGCGGTATCAACAACATCCGTCACAATGCATGTGACCTTCCTTAAAGAACTCCCTCATAAGTAGAAGCACCCTGACATCAGCAGTTAAACCCCCACTAAAGATTTAGGGAGCATTGATTCTTACTGCAACATAGAGTTTCACATATATTTGTCTAAAATCTCCCATTCAACCTCCCTAGCAACACACAAATCAGAAGAATGGGGAAATAATGACTAGTGTCACAGATGTCTTCACATCAGCTTTGACAAGAAACGCACTTGATAACAGCAATTTAGCTGTTCAAATCATCGTGCAAATCATAGTGTACTGATGGGATGTCACGCAAAACAAACAGTTCTGACATATCTTTGCTTGATATGACTTGAGATGGCTCGACAGTCAATCAGAGGAACTGTCAAACTGTCAATCATCATGAAATCTTACCAAAAACATCATGAAATCTTTTTTTCAAAAACAATTCTACAGTGCTATATTTAGTATTTTATAGTTTGATAGGCAGTCCTGCAAGGCAGTTATTATTTATTTTTTGTACAGGCCATCAACACACCAGTAACATTTTAGTACTCAGAAACATCAAGACTACACGTGAACACACACACACAAAACTGGATGAATCCGTTACACAGCATCAACAGATTGACTGATTGTTTACGTTCTGTCTGAGACATTTGCCTTAGACTAAAGCAATTTTTTCATAGGAGAAGTGACAAGAGAAAGAAATGTAAAGGTCCCTCAAATCACTCAGAATGAGAGTGTTGGAGGACAACATACAGATATAGACATGCACACGTGAACCATACACTCCTTCATCGCACCTTGCTTGAGCATTTTGTGTTTCCAAAATCAGTAACAATTTTTTTTTGTTTTAAATTTGACTCAAACTGGAATCAAACCAGCAGGGCTTTGTATTCAACAGAGCCGCAATTAATAATTATTTGATGACAGTTTATTAACAAAACATTGTGACATCATGGCCAATGGCCTGTGGTTTCAACCCGTGTCAGCACCGGGTTTAAATCTAATTGATGTTAATGCTATCACAATCCATCGTGATGCACAATTCTCCCATACGATCATGGTAGAAGCCGTCCAGCCTGAATCTGCTCTAGGTTTCTAGTTGTTAAAAGGCCGTTTTTTGTCGCCACTGTCACCAAGTGCTTGCTCCATGGAGAAATTTGTTGGGTTTCTGTATAAATAAGGAGTTCAGTCCAAACCCGCTCTTTTGGAAATTATCTTGAGACAACAGTTGTTGGGAATTGGCGCTATATAAATATAATTTGATCTTTTACCAATAAAGGTGGAAGCAGTGAAATGCAGAATTATGCAGTGAGGCCGAAAGAGGAGATTTGATGCCAGAACCTTTTCAGAGTTATTTCAAATTCCACGTAATTGAGACAGTTATTTGGTGTAGCAAATAGACAGATCCTAACAATTAGATAAACAAATAAATGTACAGGCAACAGATCCATGACATCTTGATCCTCATTATATGACTCCTTGTCTATCAAAACCAAGCCTTTGAATAGGGAATCCTATTGGTATTATTAGTATGATAGTTATTCCAGGAAATACATAGATAATGATAATAGAGTAGATAATTCTCGACAAGACATAGCTTCGTAGCTTTGTTAAGCTAAAAATAAAATATAATACAATAAATTGAAAAACCAATATACAAAAACCCCAGAACTGACAGCTACAACTTCTTAAATCTTAAAAACCACACTTCTTTTCCAATGTGCAACCTTAGTACTGCATATGTAAATTGTTTTTTATAATGTCTTCTAGAAAAGAAAACCATTTATAGTTTCTATGTACAAAGAAGCAACAGGTGAAGTCTTGATAACCATAAAAGAAGGGACTTTTCCAACTTAACTTCTGCTGTGTCTGTTATCTGTCACAATATTTGTTCCTGAAAGGAAATTTTGGAAACACCACATAAGGCTGAACATATTTGTACTCCAAGGCAGACTTGACGGCTGCAGTTCTAATGAAGCAGCAATGAACCAGAGAATTTAATTTTCAACTGACCGAAGACTGAACAGCCCATCGTTAGAATGGGTTATAACACTAACATTACTTTTCCTCTCCTATCTTCATTCCAACATATTAACTAATTCATCTGGACAATGAATTTATTCCTCCCATGAATATCCTGGACATAAAAGCAGGTGCGTATGAATTTGTACATCTGTGTGAATGGGTGAATGCTGGCTCACAAGTGCTTTGAGTGGTTTCAGCAGATCCTGTTTCAATGTGTGACATCCTCTGCCTTGACTGCATGGTTGGGGTGAGTGGGAATGGGAAAGAGATATCATTCTAGTGATACACAAATACCAGTCCATCTGAACAGCATTCAGAGTGAGGGTGATTACTCCCTGAAGACAAACACTTCCATTCCTCCATTCCCTTTTTATAAACATCACCAGTTTGTCTCTGTCGGTTGTTGTCCTGGCACACACACAAACACCAACCCACAAACTGTTGTTAATGCATTCCTATGTATGTTTAAAACTCTCACTCCTTTAAGGCAAAATGGAGGAAGTTTTTGAAGAACTGATGAATATAGAAAATTAGAGGGACAGACGGGCAGAGAATATGAGAATTGTGAATCAGGAAGTGATTAGTAAGGATGAACTGAGAGTAGCTTTGAAGAGGATAAAGATTGGAAAGGAGGTTAGTCCTGATGAAATACCAGTGGAGATATGGGTATGTGTAGGAGACAGGGCAGTGGAGTAGATTATTCAACATGATCTTGGAGAGAGACAGTATGCCTGAGGAATGGAGGAAGTGTATTGGTACCGATTTTCAAGAACAAAAGTTATGTGCAGAGCTGTAGCAGCTAAAGAGGTATAAAGTTGTTGAGCGACACAACGTAGACCTGAGAAATAGTAGTGGAAAACATTCCATGTGAACCTGGGGGTCAAAATTTGCAAAGAATGCATCAAAACAAATACAATTCTTGCGGAGGATAAATAACTTAATGTTCTATTTTTTAGTTTAGTTTTTCTTGAGGAGTTTGGGTTATTTTTCCGTTCTGCCAATCGTAGATTGCTAGTCCTTACATTAGAGACCTAATTAGCCACAATAAAAAGCAGGTTCCAGAATCTGGACATCATCGGTACCTTCTGTATTTTGGGACACAGGCAACTGCGCTAGATGATAACCAGAACAACTTCCAACTTCAGATCTGAGCAAAAAGGTTTCTCGCTAGGATAGAAATCGTGTTAGTCCAGGTGTCGAAATCCTTCAAGTGGTTCCTTCGTGGTGCTTTCAATGTGGGTGTATTATATTGATAATGAAATATTGGACCTCAACGTAGACATTATATATATTTTTATGTATTAATTTATCTTAGGGCTTGAAAATGTTATGCAAAAAGCAATACAGCCTACTACAATATTTAAATAAGAGGGAGGGACACTTTTGGTAAAGAAGAAATGTTTAACTGTAAAACAAAATTTTAATTAAATATTGTGATGCTGTAGAGTTGTCCTGGCCTACACATTATATCCCTCACACTTAAGAAAATATTTTTGTACGGATGCCTGCAAAAATAACTTAATAATCATTTTAATATGTCCTCAATGAAAATGAGAATAATAATGTTGAAAGTCCCTTTAATACCACAAATCATATCGAAATAACAACATTCCTCCAAATAATAATAATACTTTTGTTTTTTTTTAATTTGCAAGCCTAATTTTTCTTTTTTTTCTCTGTTTTTTAGCCTACAAATCTAACAAATGTTCATCTCTATGTGTCTTATACAGTTATGTGTATACTTATATCAAGTTTATACTGTGTAACATGTGATAAATAAAGATCATTATTCTTATTATTATTATTCAATATCTGTTGAGATAGTTCTGTCTGTACCAAAGTGGTAGGCCAAAAACTAATAAATGTCTAAGTCTAAGTTTGGGCATTTATTGATTGTAGAATGGGGAATTCACTTGTTGCAGCAGCAGGTGGAAATACACATATACAAATACACCAAGATAAAAATATAAAAACAAGAATATAAATATGGCTATAGAGTACTAGCGTGCTCTTTGTTGAGTCCATTTGCAAGTTATTTGCTTTTTAGACTACTTTGCAGCATCATTCATTGTTTCACAACCTGAATAAATAACAAAAGATGTGGGACTACTGGTTCAGATGCAGTAGAATGTCCCTGGAAATCAGAGGAAGGAAGCAGTGCTTGGATCTGTGCTTTCTCAGCTGTTTCCTCATATTATTACTCCCTCTCATTTTTGGATCTTGCCTTCCAAGTGAACAACTTATTGACAATAACCTTACTCAGGAATTTCCCTTCTCTTGATATACACCGAAATGATTTGGTTGAAATGGAATAAGCTATAATATATGTGTAATTTTATGACATGCACTACTGCTGTCCTTTTCTAAGTCACCCTTGTAAAAGAGATCATTGAATCTCATTGGGCTTTGATTCTCCAAGTTAAATAAAAGGTTAAATAAAAAAAGGAAAATACACTGACACACAGACCGATTCAGTGCTTCAGTCTCTCCCAAACATTAAAAGAAATAATGTAAAGAATAATTTGGCGGACATCGACACAAACTCTCTCTGTCCGATGGTGGGAGTGTACTCACCTGTGTGCACGAGTACGTGTCTGTGTGAGTGTGTGTATTTGCGCATCGGGGCGGAACTCCGCCGTGCGCGATGCAGACAGCAGTGGAGAATTGTAAACGCGCAATGTAGAGAAGAAATGACATGACATTGTGTGAATAAGATAATTAGCATAAGGCTATTTAGTTTGTTTAATAAAAGGACGGGGAATAGACCTGTTCAATAGGAAAGGTGTACTTAAATCTGGTGCTATATAGAAAATAAAATTAAACAAAATTAACTTGACCTTCAAGGGGGGCGTGGGGTGCCGTTGGGGGGGCACCCAATGGTAGGGGAAACACTTTATTGTATGATCTGCTTCATAGTCATTTACTTAGAAGATGCTGTGCCAAGATAAGTAGAAACTTTTTCTTAAAAATACATGCAGTTTTATGGAGTTAAATTCCTGCCAAAAGTCCGCACACAAAGGCAACACGATTCACGAACAAAGAGACGTTGATATGCGAGCAAAGATTGTGTGTCTGCGAGCAGAGTGTGATTTGCGAGCAAAGACAATGTGATTTGCAAAGGAAAAACATGATTGACAAACAAATGTTTTCTGTTTTACAAACACAAAACGTGCTACAGACAACTGCCGAATGTCATACAAGTCTTTTGGCAGGACTTTTGGCAGGAATTTAACTCCATTTAGTTTGATCTTGCAGCAGACAAGTATTTTTTCTGTGCATGTTGCAACCATCCTTCTCCTCACTGCAACCCCTATGATCTCCTTAACTTCTTCCAACCTCTCTCACTACACTTCAACAAACATAATGGCCAGCTGAAGCCATTATCTGGTCCTGTTGACAACATTCCTACCATTTAGGATTTTTAGAAATGCACAAAAAAAACCATAAAAAGGCTAGTGTAAACAGAAATAAAAAATAAAAAAGTATCAACAAAAGGTCAAGATTAAAAAATGTTGTTCTGTACAAGGGAATTCCAGAATATTACGTTGCAGCAGCTGAAGTATTGCACATGATGATATTGCAGGTTCAGGCTAGCATTGGTCATATGTACAGTAGTGCAAGGAATTAATAAATAAGTGGGTACACTTATCAAATATATTGTTTTACCCTGTTGCAGTAAGTACAGTTGTGCAAGGAGTGAGTAAATAAATAGATACACAGACGCAAACATGTAATTGTTTTGCAGTGGCGAGTTCACGTATGGCTCTGGGGTGAAAGCTGAATTTGATTCTGTTTGTGTGAGTTGATGGACTTGAACCTTCTGCCCGGGGGCATCAGCTCTAACAATTGATGTCCAGTGTGGAATGTGTCTTTTAGGATGTTGGTTGCCCTATTGAGGCAGCAAAGCTGAAAATGTCCTCCAGGGAAAGCAGCGGGCAGCCGGTGATTTCCTGATCAGTATTGATGGCCCTCTGTAGGGCTCTCCTGTTCGCTGCTTATCAGCTGGCATACCATGTGGAAATACAGTATGACAGCACACTCTCGATGGATCAGTGCTAGAAGGACACCGTCAGCTTCTCCTCTAGGTTGTTCTTCCTGAGGATTCTCAGGATTTGGAGTTGCTGTTGTGTCTTCCTGACTATTGTGGTGGTGTTTGTAGTCCAAGAGATATCCTCTGCAATGTACGTGCCCAGAAATCTGACGTCGGAGACCCTTTTCACATGGTCCCTGTTGATAAATAGGGCTGAAAGGTCTGCTCTGTTCTTCTAGAAGTCTATGACAAGCTCTTACGTTTTTGCGTTGTTCAGGATAGGGTTATTTTCTGCACACCACGCTGCCAGTCCGAGTTAATATTGCGTAGGTTGAAAGAAGTAGACCGAGTGATATTATTGATGTGTGCTTCGAAAGATAATGTGAGGATGACACTAAGACTCTTGACTGGGCGGGAGGGAGTTACAGTGAAGTTGTCAATAGTCAGTGAAAAGCTATCAGAATTGGTGATTTGATGGGTTTTGGCACATGAGGAGAACTTTAGCTTAATACTGTTGAGTTTAAGGAAGCTACGAGATAACCAGGTTTTAATTTACAGGAGACCGTCAGAGTGGGAAGATGGTGGTAGGGTTTTGTTCGGTTTGGAGGGCAGAGCTGGGTGTCATCAGCGTAGCGGTGAAAGTAAATAGCAAAATTTTTTATGGAAAAAAGATAAAGGCCTTAAGCAGAGTTTGCGTCATATTTTCATAAAGAATGCTTTTTTGGCCCAAAAACAACTTACAATTTATTTTAGAGTTGGACTGAATTTCGAGAGAATCTGGGGTCATTTTTCGTGCAAAGTACAGCGGATGCAAAGACTTTCATCACGTTTTCGCACACCTGAAGCAGATCAACGAGACAATGACCCTAGTACAGTGCATATTTTTCTAACTGCACCTGTGAGAAGTATGCAAAGAGAGAAAAGGTATCCGAGTTACCATGGGTAAATAATAAATAAGTAGTCAGAAAGTAAGGAGTGCAGAAAGCAAGAGGTAAAAAAGAAAGGCCTCTTCTGGGCATTTAACTGATACTAAAGCTTTCAGACAAGAGTCTACATATAAATATACAGTGACAACAATAGCTTTTGTTCATTTGGTGCCTTTGCATTATTGACCAGTGTTTAGACTGTTGTAATGTGTATCACAACAATATTGTGATAAATAAAACCAGTTTGATAGAAATGTTCGTGATTGAAGTCTAATTGAAATGTATTTTTACTGTGTTGTAGTATAAGGCCATCTCTGCATTATGTTCTATCACTTATGTATCATTTCAGTGTATTTGTTGCAATGATTTCATAAATTGAATGTGTTTATTTTAAATCTGTTTTTACTATCTGGGGGTATTTCAAGAAGCGAGTTGGTTAAGCTTGAGATTAAGGAAACTCTGGCTTTCCCATTCTAAAACCTACCTAACATGCTCGCTGGCAGGTTTACGTCAAGGAATCCCCGAGCTTCCTCCCGAATCCATCTCCTCCACATCTCCTTGATGTGTCCATCAATCATTTTTCACGTTAATAGATTGACGTCAGGAGAGGACTGAGACCCAGATTGTCTGTGCTTTTATTCCATGATTTATCTGAACAACATTCTCAAACTGTGCATCTCAAACATGTCACACCATGGTATTCTCTCACATATCAGCAAATTCGTTACTCTCTGTTTTTTGTTTTTTTAAACGGAAGCCTCTTATTTAACATTGGTCGAATATTTTAAATCAAAGCTACTGTATCAAAGAAAGCCAGTGACTGTTATTATAAATATGGGATCCCGATGCATTCTCAGATGAAATATTAAATTCCTCCAGTGAGTTCTGTGTCCACCTAGGATTAACACTGTATTTGTCTTTCATTTCACGTGCTCATTCCGTCAACTTGCAAAACACAATATTCAGATAAAGTTAAGTAAAACTACTTGATACAGTCACTCAGGCAGCACTTCCACTTCAAAGCCAGTTTTCTCTCTTTTTTTAATAAATTCACTTTTGTGATTGCATTAAAACCTGCTGCCTAATCAGCGTTAAGTATGGCGACCATAGCTTCTCACTGGTTGCCATAGTGAATCACAGTATCAGAGCTTCACTGATTATGGCTTTTTCCAGTCCTTGTGCACACATTCAACTCAGAGTAAGTTTAGTTTGCTTTTAGAAATACCCCCAAGTTATGTCACTAAGGCAGATCTAGCTGGTCATTAAGCATTTGCTAAATGGCCAGCTAGTCAAGATGAGAGTACAAAAAAAAAAAAACATGAAAATGTTCAAGTTTCAATGGTAAAAACAGGAATTGGGGATCAAAATATTGAATTGTTATACAGTGTTGAATACAGTGATCAGACTGAAGCCTTTACTTTTTAATGACTGCTGGTGGGTCGAGTAAATGAGCCAGAAAAGCTCTCGACTGGGTCTCAGCAGGCAACAAGAGCAGTAGGAGGAGAAGGAAGTAGGTAAGAACAGCAAGACATAACAGAAGACTTAGCATGAAAAAATGAGAAAAGGTGGAAGAGGAAGAGGGGGGGAATCTGAACAGCAGAGAAGGAAAAATGAGATTGAAAAGAATGGAGAAAGGAGATGACGGCTGTGACATTACCAGTGGATGGATAAAAATAGAAGCGGAGCGCTGCCTCGGCACATCTGCTGAGACCATTAGAATCAATTGATCATCAGTGGAAGTTCAAGTCTTTTATTAGAGCATCCAGAGATCCAAAACAGTGGTATGTCAAGAAAAAAGCTGAGAATCTCAGTTTTAAGCCTACTGTTTTCAGGATCAACGTTGCCCTTATGAAGATCAGTAAAAACACAGAACACTATTATAAAATGTTATCATGTAGCCCATATAAAATCTACAGTTATTTATATTTCATTATCAACATTTAAAGACAAGTTAGAAAAATAGAATCATTTAACATTGCAGGAAAAATGTGGCCCAAGTCTGATTTTTTTTTTGCTCATAATTGACTTTTTCATGGCAGTGTGAACAGCAGATTATTTTATCATTTTGATTTTATTCACAGTTCATTTTTTAACATCCAAACTGACAAAAATATGTCTTCTGGTTTTTTGTTCAGTGTAAAAAATTATTCACCTCAACCAGTTTATTGAAATCACTTCACTATAAACACTCACTATGAACGAAAACGTTCTTAACTTTAATGGCTTCCACTTTGCTTCCGTATAGACAGCATGCATTGTGTCTTGTCATGTCACAATGCATGCTGTCTTGTCTTGGCATGTCTTGACGCGTGATGCATTTTCTTATATTCTTTTTGTGCATAGGGATCATTTCATACTGGAGTCTGATATGGGCCAGATTTGAAAAGTAATGTGAATAGCTACACAAAAAAATCTAATATTTCAGGCATTCACAAAAGTGGATATCTTTCACTCGTTTGTCTGTGAAATAAAATCAGCAAACTGGAGGATTCTTCCATTTTCTCAGTAGTGGAGGACTGTTGTCTACCTCTGCGGAGTGTGTTCTCACGAGACAGGGTAACATTCCAGCCTCCAGGAATAGTGTTTTTGTGTGGACAGCATAGCCTTTTGTTTTTTCCCCAATCCTCTTTTCCAGCCAAATAATCTTTTTAATGGTTCTTAAGGGTCATTCTAGTAAACTTAATTATAACGGTGGTTTTGGGGTCTGTTCTTTCCCCGGCCTCTAAATTATAATCCTAGCACCATACAAAGTGCGCAGATTATTATATTGGAGAAATACCGTTAGCAGTATTTGGCTAAAAGGGCTTCCGGTGAGGTGCATTATCAGAGGAAACAGGGTAGACGTCCCTAAGCAAGTCTCCACGTCACTAGATTTAACTGTCATTAGGATTTTTTATTAGGGCAAGCTTCTGTGGAACAAAGGATACGACCATTTAAACAGAGAGTTGGTCCAGTACTCCTGTACAGGAGTAAGTGGGGTCTTACAAGTAACACAACGCATGTAAAAATACAACCCACCACCTGTCAGAGCCTAACAGAAGGGCATGGAGATGTATGGAATGTCAAAAATACCCTACTGCCGACCTGTCAATCCAGAATTCAAAAGGCCAAAAAGACTGATGATTGCAAGTGTGAAAAAGCTTTCAGTGAGTATTTGAAATGAACTCTGACTCATGAACTTACTTTCATTAAATAGAAATACAAATATGACGTGTTCTAGTCCTCATTGTGGCAACAGAGAACAGAAAACATGAAAAAAGCTTTGATGACTAGATTGTTATACAGAATGCACGTACTGAATGTGTATATCATGTAAACAAAAAAAAGAAACACTGCTGCTAGTGTGAGTAGCAGAGAACTTAAAGTAAGTTGTCTGCTTGTTCACAATCACAAGCCTGTCAGATAAAAATGGAATGGTTTCTATTTGAATTCTTGTTTAAAATAGATTTCTGCCCAGACATCATCATGGTACTCACAAGATTCACATATTCAGGATCATTTATGACACCACACAGTCAGTGTCATCTTGTAGTGTTGAACTTCGTTCAAGAAAGCGGGATGAGAAAATCAAAAAGTAAAAGATGTGGTGGCGGCGATGATGATTCCATAATATCCCCGTCTTTTCGGGTAAATAATGATTATCCCCATCATTAAAACCACCAGCATCTTTCCATCAGAACCAGCATTAACCTTTGCAGCAATTTCTGCAACAGTAGCTCCTCATGGGATCAGAAAACACGGGCTATCATGGCCAGTTATAGTTAAGTATAAGCTGCTCCCGAAAAGAAAACATTAAAGATGCACGGAACTGAGAAGAACATGGGCTGAAACAAGGATAATATCAAATCAACTTCCGGACTTAGTATAAGATAATCTCTCTAAGTTGTTCTCTTTGTGTAGTACAATGATAAAAGGTACTATTGGTGTCTAATAAGATGTGACGACAAATTGCTCCAAAGCACGAGAAACATGTTTTGTATTTTGCAGTGGCTGTTATATCAAAACATTACAGGAGTATTTTGTGTTTTGTAAAAACACAGAACATTTTAAGCATTACAATCCTTGACCATAAATAAGTCAAGACTAGGCAGGCAGACTTCAAATGTTCAAATGGGTGACAGTTATTCGGTAATAAAAATTACTGTGGCTTTTTTCTACAAACAGCACATACAGCAAATACAGGAGAAATATCTGCAAGAGTTTAAGTGATAAGATCAATGTGGGAAGTT
The DNA here is from genome assembly GCA_009660295.1 of Lophius piscatorius. NCBI lineage: Eukaryota > Metazoa > Chordata > Actinopteri > Lophiiformes > Lophiidae > Lophius > Lophius piscatorius. Next base: position 34,636 of record VRLP01003243.1, on the reverse strand, counting down.
GCTTCTTTAATTTATATACTGGATGTAAAAGAATGTGAAGGCTCGTATGTTCTGTGTGGGCTTCTTTATCAGCCCAAAGCAGTGGCACTGTGGGAGAGAACGAGCCATGACAAACCTGGTACACAATTTTCCATCAAAACCAAAGTCAAACTTCCTATTTTTGCTTCTCCTCATTTCCCTTTTTGATGTCTTATGAAAGCCCAAATGACATCCTAAACTTATGAAAGATGCAGGGTGCTGCTATTATAATGATTCAAAGGGTAGACAGACTGTCAAAATCAAAACATTTCAGCTGAAAATAAATTGTCATACAAATAATTGGAATTGATGACTTACTTGTGTTCTGACGATTTCTGCCCAAAATTACAGAAGTCTTATTACAGTGTTATAATACAAATGCCATATATTTGTCATGTGTGGCATATGACTTTGCCACTAAATTATGCATAATACTGATGCCAATTAAGGAACACCACTATTCAATAATTCATTTTCAACCGCGTATCTTCTTCAGGGTCGCGAGGGGATGGAGCCTATCCCAGCTGACATTGAGCGAGAGGCGGGGTACAACCAGGATGATTCGCCAGTTCATCACAGGGCTGACACATAGAGACATACAACCACTCACATTTACACTCACTCCTACGGGCAATATAAAGTAACCAATTAGCCTGAATTTTGGATTGCGGGAGGAATCCGAAGTTCCCAGAGAGAACCCACGCAGACACAGGGAGAACAAGTAAACTCCACAAAGAAAGGCTGGCAGAGGTGGATTCTTACCCGATACCTTCTTGCCGATACCTTTAAACAACTCCCTTTAACCCTCTTATCCCTATCCTGTAGCCCCCGACAAGTTTGCATGCGTACTTTTCATTACCGTAACTCCTAGACCGTTTGAGATATCTACAACATTCAAAAACAACCAGAAAGCAGATAAATAGAGCTAGTCATAACGGTGTCTCCCAGGACTTCCACAGTAAGACCGTCCAATCACAGACAAGATTCCCAAGCGTGTCAACCATTTGTAGAGGTTTCTGAAAGTAGAGCGCGTGAAACTTCCGACAGTGTATGGCATGATACACTAGACACTACGGTAATGATATGCTGCGCGAGTTAAGTTTCACCTGCAGCTTTGAGTAGAGTGAGAGGGAGCGAAGGAGAAACACCTGGACACATTTATAATAAAAAAAGGCACAAAAAAGAAACTAAAAGGCCTGGACTAACAATTTTGTTTGCATATATGTAAAATAGTTCAAAGCTCAAATTGTTCATGAGAATTTTTTTGTTCAGATAATTTCAGTGTTCATATCCTGTTATAAATTTGAAAAACTCCAAATAGGTTATTTTTCTTTTTTCCCTTTAAACCAGTATTGCACTGTCAAAACACACAGTAATATTGAATAACTTCCAGACATTAAAAGTTGAAGTTATCTTGGAAAAAGGGGGAGAAGCACTCACTCGTCGCACATTTTTTGACAATTCTACAGCCATAAAATCAAAATAAGTCCAGGCGGTCTGAATATAATTATAGTCATAAGAAGGTTAATGGAGACTGGTGTGGGAATAAGAGTAAAGGCGTTGAGGTGAAACTGAATGACGTGCAGAATCACAGAAAATATGTCACCAGTATACTAACATATACTGTACATACATATATATCACGCCTAAATTAAAAAAAGATTCTCTATAAAGTTAGTTTAAGAAGATTCACTGAAATTTCGACTATTTCCTTCCCATATGTGATGCTTTGCATGGAGAGCATATGAAATATTGTGTTTCTGCAGGTGATCATTTTATTTGAGGCGTTAAGGGAACAAGGACTTTAAGTGCACAGCAGGAGAAATAAAACGAGATTAGAGAGTTTATTAGTTGTTTTTGTGTATGTTCTTATTTTTCAAAAAAAAAAAAAAAATCACCACCAGCAACATTGAGTGTTGCTAACGCAGTCACAAAGGGGTCACAAGTTGGTGTACTACTAAAGCCGGTCCCAAGCCCGGAAAAATGGGGAGGGTTGTGTCAAGAAGGGAATCCCGTGTATAACCTACGCCAAATCAACATATTGAACAAAAAACACATTTCCAAACCGAACTTTTCAGGGCTCTGGTTAACAACGACCGCCACTGGCATGGCTAACCAGCAGGACGACGTCAGAAACGATGCTAATTCTGGTCAAAGAAAAAGAGAACCCAACCCTACTTAAGAGGCACCAATATAGGGTTGAGGATAGGATTTTAAATGTTGGCACAATGAAAGGAGAAAGTAGAGAACTAGCTGATGTAATGGAGAGAAGGAAGGCAGTTATACCGTGTCCTCAAAAAACCATGTGGAACGGAAGCAAGGCTAGAAGCATTGGAGGAGGAAGAAAAAAAAAGTCTTATCATGGTGTAGATGCGGGGGAGATATGGGGTAGGGGTAATTAGGCAGGAGTATGTGAAGAGTGCTCAGGAGGTGAAGAGGGTGGCAGACAGAGTAATGAATGTGAAGATAGAAATTGTTTGATTATGAACGTTGTCAGCGCTGATGCCCCACAAGTTGGCAGTGAGTTGGAAGAGAAAGAGAATTTCTGGAGTGAGATGAATGAAGTGATGGAGTGCATTCCCAGTGGCGAGAGTGGCTCTCTCTGAAGACTGCTCCAAAAATGAGCAGTTTTCAATGGGCTTTTTGGTGAAGGGAACAGAGGAGATGGAGAACTGATGGCAGGTATGGTTTTAAGGAAAGGCACCTATGACCTATGACTAATTGTACGAGAGGATGGACACTAGGGCAGGAGAAAAAGACGACCAATTGGCGAAGTAGAGATCTAGATGGGAAGGTTGGACAGCAGGTTAGGATGATTAAGTATAGGTATTGAAATGACTTACAAGTTAGGAGAGATTACTTTGGGGAACTGATGAATTAAGAAAATGAAAGAGACTGAAGGGTGGACAGTGTGAGAATTGTAAATGAAGATGTCCGAACAATGATTAACATTGAAGTGAGCGCAGCTTTTAGGGTGAAGAATGGAAAGGCGGTCGGTCAACATGACATACCAGTGGCGATATGGAGGTGTGTAGTGGAGAGAGTCCAGTGGAGTATTTAACTAGATTATTGAAAACTACCTTGCGGAGTGAGAGGATGCCTGAGGATTAGGAATGTTAAGATTAATCATTTTTGTAATTATACGCGATTATTACTAAAGTCACTTTAGAATTCTATAAACTACGGTAATTTGGGAGACACGTTGTGTGACACTTGGTTTGACACGTGAGGGAATATCTCTCCCGTCCTGAGTCACTTATGTGGTTGAATGTTTGTGTAGTCAAAGTACGCTGCATGTTAATGCGTGGTAAGGGCAGAGGGAATTGAAACTCCAGAGATCTATCCACCAAATAAAATATATCAAGTCGTCAGTGTGCGACCATTTTGGAAACCTACTAATTGACCACCTGGGTTGTTGTGGTATATGATGAATATAGAATCTGAAAGGTCTGCCGTCAGAAATGTTTACTACGTCTCAACATATTCATGGTAATCATTCATCCCTATTTTCCCATGTCAAGGTATAGAAAAGTAAACTTGCTAGTTCTCCTTCCCAGGTCACTTTCCTGACTAATTTAAATGTTTTTTGGAAAGTTTTTACATTCAGATATGTAGCAAGAGGACGAATTGGCTGCCCCTCCGGTGAAAACGCTAGTTGTAATTAAATAGCCTCCGCTACGTCCGTCAGATCCCTGCTTAGGGAAATAGAGTCTACTATTAGGGACCCGAGCACCCCGACACGCTTACAAACACGAACGAACACTTGGCTCTGACACAAGCACATCGAGAACATAATCCATACCGGCTCTTTAATATAAAAAAAAGGACTCCAAGGAATTTAAAGCACTTCAGCCCCTCCATCTCCTCTCCGTATATGCGGAGGGTGTGTTAAGTTCCAGGTTATTGATGCGACACCATTCCTTCAGATGCTGAAACTCCGTGTAGGCTGCAGATAGTCACCCGTGGTCAGTCCTACGATGGTTGTGAATGGGAGAACAGTCATGGATGAAGACGAGATGAGGAGAGGGCTGAAGACACACCCCTGCGGCATGCCAGGGTTGCAATGAGAGTATGGATGAATTTTGATGAGGTGTGCGTGTCCTGACATTCTGGGGTCTGTTCCTTAAGGAGTCCCAAATCCATTTAAACAGTTAACTGCAGAGCTCCTGGTTGCTCAGTTTCTGTACCAAATTTTTGAGGGATTACATTGAAAGTGGAGCTAAAGTACACAAACAACATTCCCTCACATATGTGTTCCTCTGGTAAAGATGTGTGGGGTTTGTGTCGAGATTGATCAGATATGATTACACCCTCTGTTAATCCGTTGCCCGATATGCAAAATGGTAATGGTCGAAGTCCAGGGGAATGGATCCTGTAATGGCGTAAAAAATAGTACATACCATGAAACCATTATTATTTCTCTGACAAACCTCGTGATATCAAAATCTAATATTGTGATATCTCTACTGGGGGAGTTGAGGAAGAGTCTATATCGTCGAGCTTTTATAAGAGTCTATATCGTCACTCTTCAGTTCTCTTCATAAATAAGTTTGGAGTTTTCCCTCCACTGATATTTTTCCTACTCCCCCCCATCCTATTTTTCCTCATCTAAGAGGTCAGGCTGACACGAACATTGCAGTCCCCATCATTTATTCTGATGAGGACTGCCAGCAAAGTCCTGGCTTCATGCGTCAAACATTTCCCAGAAAATGAAAACAAACAACCCATCCCAAAAAACCCTTTCTATCACATGACATTAATCTTTCACTTTCAAAACAGAAGTTTTTCCTCTAAATATAATGAGTGCCGTTCACAATCTGTACCCATATCCAATATATGGTGCGGATTATACTATAGATGCAATGGTGCTAACTGATATATGTGAACCAACACTACTAGCGACTATGATTATGAAGCTACGATGTTGTGCATAGAACCATGCCTATTGACGTGATTATTGCAACATGTGTGGACACTGCCAAGAATTTGGTCCAACCAATCCCATGACCTCTATATCCTGCCATTATTCTCCTCAAGCTCTGCCTAACCTCAGGATCTTAGTCATTGCAATAGAAAGTTGTCACGCCTCTGTGTTCCTTTCTCCCTCTGTGTCTGTCTTGTGATTGGTCGTCATGCTCACCTGTGTTTCCCCTCCAGCTGTGTCTCATTGTCTCGTTATGTCTGTGTATAAAGTCTGTCCTTACCTTCCCTTCTGTGCCAGTTCGTTGCATGATGTCCTCGTGTCGTCACGCATCCCAAACCCTCCCAGTGTTTCAGTTCCTGTTTTTCCTCGTGTCGTGTAGTGAAAATAAATATATACTTTGCACCAGCTCTACGTCATATGCGTCTGCATTTGGGTCCGGGCAAAACCCCACAGAAGTGCCTAACAGAAAGTGCCCCATCAAATTATAATATTTTTAGGAACGAATGAGTAATAATGTTCTCCAAATGTTTGACATAACACCTTTTTAGCAAAGACTTAATCCAATACCTGCCAATTCTGTCATGTCCTTCTAGTTGTTTTAGCAGTTGTTCACCTGATGCCTTAATGGTCTTATTTTTAATCAATGAATCTGTTGTTTACGATAGACATAATTAATCCAATAATTATTTATGTTAATTGCAGTCAGGAGAATATAATTATACCTAAGAAATCTAATTTCTCACTTTAAGCTTCTCTGAACTTCTCCTGCACATGTCCTGATTAATAGTGATTGTAGTCATGTTAGCATGTAGAAACCAAGTCACAACCTCAGCTCCCTTATAATTAATAACAATTATACCTACATGAATGTATTCATCAGTAGTAAATCACTCACTTGCAAAACATTCACACTCTATTAATTGATCTATTCTGTTAACTTATAGTAGCAAGACAGAATACACGTGTGCAAATGAAAGGGAAGCAGGTAGAACAGGGGGCATGCAGCGAGTAGGTGAAAAAGGTGCAAGAGTCCTACGGCCGGAAAGTTTTGAAAATCAAAGTTGACGACAGAATATGAGAGCTGTTGGACTAAATGAAGGAAGGCAAAACGGCTGTAGATTTTTAAAAAAAAGAAGAATATTAGAGCTTCTGGCTCTCCAAAAGGATCGACTCAAGATGGAGAGAGCCCTGGGTAATGCACCTGGGTAATTCTAATAACACTGAGCCTGACTGTTTAACCATTTTGCTAGGCTCCATCCGGCTTTAAATATGTATGAATTAAACTTACTCCCAGAGTTGGTCAGCTGTATGGAGGAAATATTACCCCATGGACAAGGGACCTCAAAGGGATCATAATGAGGTGGAGCAGACTCCCCATATCATTTCTTGGCATAAATGAACCTTATTAAAATGAAAAGTTCTTAAAAAATATGTAAATATAATACAACTATGCTGTTTGTGATTTTAAAATCAGAATATACCAAAATTATTAATAAATCTCTAAGACTTTATCTGGGGTGGCAGGTAGCCCAAAATTTAAATAAGAAGTGCTACAGTTGCCAAAGGAATAGGGTTCCTGGGGTCTACCAAACAGAGACAACTAATACTGGCCATTCAAGCCTTTCTTTGTGTGTTAAAACAATCAGATTCTCCATTGCTTCAGATAGAATCATCTACAGTATATGCAAGCCATTTTCTCCTGTAAAGTTGATGTATAAAAGAGCGAAAGAATTACCATACATTTAAGGAATATCCTTTGATGAATAATGCACTCTGGGCTTTGGGAAAATTTGGGAAAATATTAAAAAGTATTCACTGCTTAATATTCTTTCAAAAATGTTATTATCTAGAACTTACACCACCAATTTTACAAATTGGAAAATAATTGACAGACAGAATTCATGATTTATTTGATAATGGGAAATTTAAAACATTAGAGGCAGTCAAAAATCCGTATCATATATTAAACAAGGATTTCCAAAAATATTTACAAGTTAGACATTATCTTTATGTGAAAGTCTACCTTTACGTTATATCGCATACGCTACATCGTTCACGGAGACATTTTAGATTACTGCTGAAAGCATGTTGCTGCTTGCCAAGTGCACACCTCTGCTTTTGTGCATGTCCAATCTGGGCTGCATCAAACTTGTAAACGATTTATCATAATGTAGTTGTTGACTACAGAACGTACAAAGCACTTTTGTTTACTTTTCAATCTTGTTTATTTTCCTAAATTTCCATGTTATTTGAATCATGTTGGATTTGATTCGAGAAACTGCTGTATTTTTTATATATATATATATATATATATATATATATATTTTTACAATATTTATTTATACATTTTATTTACCTTTCGTGTCAGCCGTGATGTGGTGCAACATGAAAGGACTTAATTCTAGTTCAGCAAATACACTATTGGTAAAGCAAGCTGTTTGGTTTAACAGTCTGTTATAAAAGCAGTAAAGATCATTAAACGACATTTTGGAAAGAAGAAGAATTCATCTTTATTGTTTTTATCAGTTTGCATGTGCCAAAAACAACCTAAAGCTAGATTCAAAAGCTGATAGCAAAATAAGAGCCTGATAGCAGAATAGTAAATTTCCATTTATTTTTACTTAACTTTTACCGAACAATGAAAAAAAATTATCCAATTAATCGATTATTGAAACGATTAATCGACTATCAAAATAGTCGTTAGTTGCAGCCCTAGTGGACAATAACTGGTATCACATGTTTGAAGTGAGAGAACGAATACGGGAAAAAATATTTGTTTAGTTTTTTTTGTCCCCCTTCTGTATGTATTATATAGGTTATGTGCTATATTCAAATTATTAATGACCAGGACCATTTCCCTTTTTGTTTGGATCCCTTTAGGTTCCTGTTTTTTGTTTGTTTTGTCCGTCAGAAAAATCCCCTAAACAGAAGGCCAGTTAATTTATAGAAAAAAAATATTCTTTTTTTAAATCAGTCTGGAAGAGGACATGTTTTCAACTGACCCGTCAGACAGTGAATAGGATGATTTGACTGGTAAATGACTCGAATAATTACAGCTAGAGAATTGAAGAAGTCAGTTAAATCTCAGAAAGTCTCTCTCACCAACATGGGATGGTACCTACATCAAGTTAAACTGTTTTGGTGGGGTAACAAGAAAATTAAGCCCCAGCTATGATCCACATACTAAGTAAAGCCCGTACAGTTTGCCAAACACCACATAAATTAAACTGGAACAAGTTCATAGACCAAAATAGAGCTTCTTGGCAACAAACATATTAGATGGGTAAGGGGGCAATACAGAGAAGCACTTCATACCCACTGAAGTACACTGGTGGGATCTCCAATGCTGTGGGGCTGGGGTTTTTTCCCAAAAAGGCCCTGGACATATTATTTAATGACATGGTTCCATTGACTAGATAAAATACGAGCAGATATAGGATAAAAACCTTATGGCAACTGCCAGGAAACTTCAAGTGCGCCATGGTTTGACTTTTCAGCAGACCAATGATCTGAAGCACACCTCAAAATCAATTCAAGAAAAGTTTAGAGATCACAAATTAAATTGAATGAAATAATTAAGTAAAATAATTTTCAGGGCCATCCCAGTCACCTGACCTAAAACCCACAGACCATCTGTGGGATGTAGTAAAGAGGAGAGTTCATAAGGGTTAATGTCAGACTCAGGAGATGTTTCAGAGTTTCTGTATATGTCAAAAGGGGACCCAGGCCTGTTATTGTGGCAAAGGGGAGCTTCAGAAAATATTAAATACGGGAGGGCCAATTATTGTGGCCAAAATATTTTTTATAAGAATGTCATGTTTGGGTTTTGTGTTTTTTTTTTAACTTGAATTACAAAGTTAGATTTTTATGAATAATCTAAATAAAAAATTAAGAATATAGACAAACATATTTCTAGGATGATAATGAAGCTGCAAAAGAAAAAGCACAAGCCTAAATCTATAGTAAGGAAACAAAACACTTTCCATTAAGTCAAGCTTCACGCTGTTTCCTGTTGTCCCAAGAGCCTTAAAAAAAATTCTGAAGTAGCGCTTTACTGCACACGGCCGCACACAGACTCCACACTGAAGACCAAGAGTCTGTGCACAGGGACGATAGAGCAAGCTGTCATTTCAATAAACAAGTGTCTTACAGAGCAGCAGTGGAGACACCTCAGGGGACTTCATTAGTTACCAAGGGAACAGAGTTAAACCATAGGATGATCCGGCTGCCACACAGGGACATAATGCAAGTCTCGAAATCTGTCAATACCTATTTATTTATGAGGATTCATAAATATCGTCACAGCCAGGGAAGAGACCATGATGACTGTCTGAATTTTTGAATGCATCGTGGAGTTAACTCTCCCTGTTCTGAGATACAGTATAATCAGCAGTCTCTATACTAGGTACACTTATCTAATATCATGCCACCTATTTTACTATGAGGCCTATCATTTTGAACATTGTCAAAGAGGTGTTAATACGATTGTATGTTTTAGTATTGTTTTCAATGTTAGTGGTGTTTTGCAGATTATATTCAGAGGAAGAAAACACCTCTTAATATAATATGTATATTAAGAGGTGTTTTGTACACCTCTTAATATATAGTACTAGTACACACACTAGTACTCTACGAATCCTAAACGTTCCCTGCAAGGTGCAAAAGTGAAATTTATGGCTTTTCTATTTGGACATATTATCTGGATGAACATAATAAAGGTGCTACTGAAAGCATGCCTCATTTTATGTATGTCTGTGATAAGATGGTACAGAATGACTTAGATATCTGTGAGTGAATAAGTATGCAGAACAGAATATGATGGTATGATACAGACTCCATCTTCTTTCTGGCTGAATCGTTCACATTATAAGCAGACCACAAGCCTGCAGGATAATCTTTATTCTTTCTTATAATGCAGAAGGACATGAGGTGGTATTTGAATTAAACGGATTCTGGACATACAAATATGTGAATATTCACACTCACAATGTGTATACATTGTTCTGCCAATGCCTGTGAAATCAAAAGCACATGTATGTGTAACGAGTTCAATCCAATGAATGAAGTACAGGAATAATAAAATCACCTACAACTTCAAACCCTGTCACTTGTTGAAAAGTTGTAGGTGTAGTAGTTACTTGCACCACTTACGTAGGTAATAACCACTGCAGATATGGTAAATCCAGAATGACCTGTAATATTGGGTGTGTTCTGACCCAGTCATCTAACCATCTAGTACTTTTCAAATTCACTCAGATCATTAAGCGTCCATTCCTTTTCCTTGTTCTAACTCATCAACTTAGAAGGTAAACAATTAATTTGCTGCTCAATATTTCCTGTCCACTGAAAGATGTCATTGTCATGGGATAATCAATGTTATTCTGATATCACCTTGTTATGGCTGATTGGTGTCATCATCATCACCCAGATATTGGACACACGATGCTAACATGGAGAATAAAAGTCCTGTAATTTTAATTTAAAAGTTTTGTGTAGCAAACATCAAGGAAAAAAAAAATCAAAACACATAAAACAGTTTGCTTTGCTACTTTGCAAAAAAAAGTACAGCTGAAATTTAAAAAAAAAGTACAGCTGAAAATAATTTACATTTATAGATTACAACAATTTTTATTGCATTAACTTTATTATCTAACTGTATTATCCATTTAAAGGGCAGCACGTATTCATCTGTCTTTGAATGTTTAATTTAAATCCTAGAATATTGAACTGCCCTTAATAAGCCCGTGAAAGCTGAAAATTTCATTAGTCTCATATCAACAGAAAACCTGTTCCAAAAAATCCGTACAGATCAAAATCCAAGATTACAGTCCCACCTGTAAGTAGGAGCGTGTCTGGATTAGTAATGGACCATGATTTTCCCAAAACTGTAGAAGAAAAATAGAATGGAATCACCATTGTTTAGTCATAAAAAGTGTTTTGCTTGTTTTGACTGGCAATAATAATTCTGTACTTTTGCCTGCAGGTGGTGGTAATGCAGTTAGAGGCTGAATTGATAAATTTTATTCAAAGAAAAAGAACATGCCATTGCCGCCAGTAAATAATTTTGCAGTCTGGACGCTGAAGGTAGAGGACGCTGGCGTTGTCTGTTCGCCACTTTTCCATCAGAGTTCTACAGCCTGCAATACTATAAACTGACAAGTGTACCTTTATTGTTGCTCACCTGCAAACCTTTTGGATTTATATCCAGGTTATATTTGTTATTCTGTATTTGTATTTGTACGAATTCTACCGAGTCTGGTGACGGTCTGCCTACCTGTTGCTGCAAGTGTACCATAACCCGGAGACTTATGGATCTGTTTGTTCATCGTTGATGTCAGTTTGTTTATCCGTCTTGTTCATCATTGCCCCTGTGATACTTTCAACGAAAGCCACTTTCTCAATTACTTTCTGTGTTTGATAGCTTTTTTCTCGGCATCGTGCCCATGAAAACGGCTACTAACGTCCTCTGTGCGTCTCGTCGATGGCTAACGGCTAATAACGGTCTATGATAGTGCCACGACTGGCATGATGATAAATTATTTTGTCACCAAACTGATGAAATCCAACAACAACAACACTCCGTTGTGCATATCAGTTATGAAACAACTTGGGCTGCTTCGCCGGCCCCGTTACATTCACAGAAGTTGCCGTTCTGTTCTTTATTTACTCCCGCTCCGAAAACTTCTCTTTTGGTCTGACGTGCGCACCGTCGCATCTAAGACACGTCATCAGAACGCTGTCGCTCTTCCCACCAGTGGCACTGGAGTTTCTTCCATAAATCTACTCACTGTGCCGGTTAGAAAATGTGGAGTGGATTTCAGTCTTCTTCGGCCAATACAGAGACTCGCTGCTCCATCTAGTATTAAAATTTAGCTCTTTAATACACAATCTCTCACAAACAAATCATGCCTCATACATGACCACATTCTGGAAAAGTGTCTGGACGTGATGTCCCTTACAGAATCCTTGTAACAACAGATGTTTTTTCTGTCCTGAATGAGACCTGACCCGCTGGCTACTGTTACCCCCAGAAAGCCCACAGCACTGGTCCTGGTAGTGGTCTGTCTGTCATCTACCGCAGTGATTTGTATCAGCCAATGACTCAGTGGATTTCTACAATAACTCCCTGAGTAGCATCCTGGATCGTCATGCCCCCGTAAAAACTTGAACAGTCACCTTCTCCCGCTCAAACCCCTAGTTCACCAGCGAGATACGGAAAATGAAGGCAGCTGGGCGTGTCCTCGAGCGGTGTTTCAAGGCTTCAGGTCTCACTGTCCTTAAGCTAGCCTTTCAGGAACACCAAAAGGTCTACTCAAAGTCCCTTAGAGAGGCTCGGTCACTGTTCTACTCGAACATAATGAAAACCAGTCCTGGACATTCTAAGCAGCTGTTTTCCACTATCAATCATCTTCTTAAACCACAATGTCCCCCACTTACAGAAATGACAGAAGAGCAATGTAATAATATCATGGTTTTCTTCAAATCAAAAATTGACTCAACCCGTTCTGTCCTTTTCTGGTTCCTCACAGTTTGAGATCTCCTAGCCTGTAAAGTGCTTCCCAGAAATCTCACAGCAGGAGGTTGAGGTTATCATCAGGATGATGAAACCCTCCACCTGTGCCCTCGACCCCTTTCCTACAGCCGTAGTGACTAACATCTCTTAAATCTCTTCTCCCACATCAGACCCAGTCTTCTTCCATAACCAGCATTACCTTTTCTAGTCCCCTCCCTTCATCAGTGACCAACCTCGGCTTAAGATTCGACCCTCAACTCACTTTTGAATCCCAAATAAAACACATCTGCAAGATCTCCTTTCACCACTTCAGAAATATTTTCCAAAGCTGGTCCACGCATTTGTCTCCTCCAGACTGGATTACTGTAACTGTAAAACAGTGCTGCAAGGATCCTGATGAGGGTGCGTAAACACGAACACATCACCCCCGTTCTTCATCCCTTCATTGGCTTCCCAGCTCCAAAAGGATTGATTACAAGATCTCTTTCCTCACTCACCAGTGCATCCATGGCAATGCACCCCCCTACCTAAAAGAACTATTCACCCCACTGACCTCAACATCATCCCTCCGTTCTACCCACTCACACACCCTCCTCCTTCCCCGGACTAAGCTCAGCACCATGGGTGAAGGGGTCTTCTGTCCTGCTGCCCCTCGTCTGTGGAATGCCCTCCCTGACCATCTGAGGGCTCCACAGACGACTGAGACATTTAAAAAAGGACTTAAAACTTTCCTTTTTAGCAGAACCTATAACTTTTAATTAACATTGCTGCTTTTTGGTCATATTTTTATATAGTTATTATTATATTTTTTATTGATGCTTTTATCTGCTTTGACCTTGTAGCCCTTTGAGATTTGAGACAAATGTAAAGTGCGTTATAAATTAAATGTATTATTATTAGTAGTAGTAGTAGTTATCATACCGCCTCCTCCTTCCCCGGACTAAGCTCAGCACCATGGGTGATCGGGCTTTCTGTTCTGCTGCCCCTCGTCTGTGGAATGCCCTCCCTGACCATCTCAGGGCTCCACAGACGACGTACACATTTAAAAAAGGACTTAAAACTTTCCTTTTTAGCAGAACCTATAACCTTAATTAACATAGCTGGTTTTTGGTCAGGCTTTTATATAGTTATTATTTTATTTTTTATTGATGCTTTTATCTGCTTTTGCTTTGTAGCACTTTGAGATTTTATCCAAATGTAAAGTGCGTTATAAATTAAATGTATTATTATTATTGTATTTATAGTAAATGGGTATGACACTAGCAAAAATAGCAAAAAGGTGCTACAGCCATCAAAAATTATTCAGGAGGATTATACATACTCCACAGGTTGCATAGTCTGCATTTTATTTATTATTGAATTAGACTTGGCTACTGGACCGGAAAGGGAGATTGGGGATGGGTAAACAGAGGTAAAAAAAAAAAAGACACAGAAACAGAAAGGGGTCGGGGGGACGAGGGAGACAACCAAAATAACCAAAAAATGTAATAAAATAAAAATCAACAATGACAACAGTAGCAATAACAGCATTGATATATAAAGAATAATATCAGCATTATAACCACAACAGAATGAACTTGTTCATCTTATTGTGTTTGTATGCATGTTTTTGTGTGTGTGGGTGGTTTAAGAGGGGTATCGTTACGCCACACTGAGGAGCTGGGGTAAGCAGAAATGGACCCAAACCATCACGGCGACCCAGGGTCCTATAAAGCATGAAATGCCAAAGGACAAGTGCGTCGGGGAGAGATGCAGGGCCATTCCAAGGAAAAGCCAGCCCGTTAAGAATTAAATAATTCTGCAAAACGGCTAGGCGCAGTGTCTAGCGCTGCTGCCTCACAGCAGCACTGTTCCAGTTACAAATCCACCTCTCCGGCCCGTCTTTAATCTGCAGAGTTTGCATGCCCTCCCAGTGCCTGCGTGGGTTCTCTCAGGGAACTCCAGCTTCCTCCCACAGTCCGAAAACATGCAATATAGGTGAATTGGTGAAACTAAATTGCCACTAATTGCAAGCGTGAGTGGTTGTATGTCTCTATGTGTAAACCCTGTGATGAATTTCATATACTTCTGAAAAAAGATCAATCTTTTTTAAATCAATCACACCGGTGCATGAACAGCATATGACAAATTCTGTCATGTCTGTCTTTCATCCCATTTTTCATAAAATGAAGACATATTTTCTCATTTGTGATCCACCAAAAACAAACATTTTTGTTTTTCCAGGCATATATTTTCTGGCCTGAAAACAAAAAAGCGATCTACAGTGTTAAAGTCACTATACTGTGCTGTACTACAGAGCGTTTGAGCTGACTGAGGGCTGTGCTTGGCCCGGGGCCTGACTCGCTGTCTTATGCTCTGACAGAGCTCTCTACTCCAGGAGAACCCTGCTGAGATATCCTTTAACTTGTCTGGGAGGAGGAGGATGAGGAGGAAAGGTTACATAAACATCTGAGAAGTATTCTGTCGCAGGGAATTTGACAGGGGAAGGGGAGATGACAAAGGAGTACGGAAGTCGTTTCAGCTAATCTGCAGCCAAAATTTGTGCCCACCACCACGGGAAAAAAATAAGCCCCGCCATTAGCAGAAGTAGCCTCCTATAGCAGAGAAGGAGGAGATGATGGTGTTTATCTTGTTTGTGTAATAAACAGCTGCCAGGAGATTATGTGCATGAAGATGGGGGGGTGCGTGGGTTTTCATCAGGAGGGGGTTTCTGCAGTTATGGTTTCCCTACTGAAATTGTCTGAAGCACTTAGAAACAGGACAAAACAAGAAATGCCAATAGAGGACTGCAGGTATCCAACAACAGAGAAAAGAAAACTTGGTCTAGTTTCCTCATCCCATCATAAAAAATTTTTCAATATTAAAATATACATAAAAAAATTATGTTTTGATTATTTGTCAGTTTTTGCTATTGGTTACTTAATTGTGACTTCTTGAACCAGCTCCTACATTTCTCTATATTCTAAATAAAACCTAAAGTATATAGATTATTAAGAATTTTGAGATGCTGTTGGCCTACTCATGTTACAGAGGTCAAACAAATCATTAGAACATTTTTGAAAAATCAAATCAGCAGCAGAACCTCATTCACGCCTCTGAAGACACAAATGAAAGAAACCAGGTCTCATGTTCTCAAGTAAAAAAACAGTGCTCTGACGTAACTGAGAAAAATAAAGTGTGCTGCAGTGTGTCCAATTGAAGGCCAGTGATGGATTTAAAACTTTATAACGCCAGAGGGCTGTCCAGCTGTCTCACTGCTCCTATGTCTGTTTGCAGCTACCAATCTAGCAGCAATTTAAACTCTGCTCCAAGAATTTTATCCAACAGTTGTTGATTGAAAAAGAAAAAAAACTTTCACTTTCCAGCTTAGTTGTCTCAAAACATATCCGTGGCCTGTGCCTTTGGCGGGGCTGGCGTGGCATATACAATGAACTAAGTTGTAAATAATACTTAAAGATTAAAAAAAAAAAAAGTGATCTTTATCTCCAGTATACTGTCCTGATTTTTACAGAATATTATATATAGAATACTATATTGTAGATTAAAGTAGTTTTAGGTAGAATTCTGAATAGCATAGCATATCCTGTTAGCTTAGCAGTAGGTATAAAATGGAGTTAAATAGGTCACACAAGGTACTGAACCAAATGAAAGGTGGTCATAAAACACCCCCGCCCTTGGAGCAAAATAGCACCATGGAGCAAAACATCCTGCAGATAACAGGATATAATGGCCAAAATATGGAGTTGTTATTGAATGAAGGGAGCTGGGATCCAAGGGCAAACGTCTTGCTGAAATCCGGGGGAGTGAAGCAGATCTGCCCAGGTAGGGACATGCCTACTGAGGATCAAGAAGGGTGGCCGCTGAAGATGGAGAATAAAACGGTTTGGAAAACGGGGCTCCTGGTCACTTGGTAGAAAATCGTCAGGCTGCTAACCTAATCCATAGGTCAGTCGGATTGGAAACTAGGTGATCTCAAACTCTGGAGTTTGATGCTTATGTAATGCTTGGGAAACAGTGATGATTTCCTTGTAGGTTGAAATAAACATGTTTGATTTATAAAGAGTTTGTAGTGATGTCATCCTTCCATTCGGCCTCTCACTAAGGATCAGGTTTCTGTAAGGGACTGGATCTTTGGGCCTGGACTGGACAGTTCAGCCTCGAAGATTTGAACACGCAAAAATTGGTGACCCCGACGTGATCCTTTGCGAGGCCTTGATGATTGTCGATTGGATGGAATCGTGAATCCCGCACATCCAGAATGCGAAGAGGAGTGGAGTACAGTATCACCACAACTGGACAGAAGAGGACCAATAATTGTGATTCGAGGCTTATGATGGTCAAAGAGCAATGTGAGTGATGAATATGACGAGAACGGATGGAGAACAGTGAGAAGAAGAAGGAACTCAAAGTGGTGAAAGGAGGAAACAGCACGGGGCAAATGCAGTGAAACGTCACAGCACTGACAGTGATGACGAGAAAGAGAAGGCCAAGAACATAAATCAGAAGAAAAGAGGAAAAGCACCTTTAGAAAAAATGGAAAGCAGAGAGGGCATCATCAAAGGTACCATTATCACCAAACCAGTGGTAACAATGGCAGAAGATGCATGGGTCACTGTGGATAGAGTCAGAGATGAAGACCCATTGCTCGGCGTATCGGTACAGAGCCCACTTATATGTGACTCAGAACCAGGATCAAGCACGAAGAAGGAAAAACAATTCCAAAGGCCCCTTCTCACGAAAGGAGGGAGTGAAGACTATGAACCATGGAGCCACAGGGAGATGAAAGCACTGAAAGATTCACTACCAAGCCTGGAAAAAGGAGCAGCTGCATGGATAAGAGAGTTTGAAGCACAAACCGCAACTGACAAACTGGCTTTTGGGGACGTAAGAGCCATTGTAAGGCTGAGCGTGGGGACAGAGGGTCTTCACCGGCTGGAGAATCAAATATGGACTCATCCATTTGACCGATACAGAAGGAAAGTGTGGGATGCTATGCGCTCCTTGTGGCCAATCGCCAGAAACGGCGCAGTGCTAACAGGGCTACACCGAAAGCCTGAAGAGGAACTCCAGCAGTACCTCACTAGAGCAGCAGATGATTGGATAACAAGCACGGGAAAAAGACACAACACAGATGACACCACAGAACTGCACTATAGAGAAGCCATGAAGCAAGGAATGCCAGATCTAGTCCGATAGGCTCTGGGAAATGTGGAGGGACTGGAAGACATGGAGGAAAAAGATTGGCGAAGACATCTTGAACATTACACAAACAAGTACAGAAAAAAGCAGGAGGAAGGGAAGGGAGAAAAGGAGGCCCTAAAGGACAAATTGTTGAAGCTACAATTGGCTACAGCAGCTATAGCCACCAAAGAACACAAGGTAAAGAAGCAAATGGTGCAGGAAACAAACGGACCAGCAGAAAATCAACAACAACAAGGACCCCACCCACCAGTGATAATGTACGCCCTGCCGCCAGCTCAATATCGACAGTTCAGAGGAGCGTACAAGGGAAGGTACAAAAGGGGGGGACAAAGAGGAAAAACAGGATGTTTCCTCTGCGGGATGAGTGGCCACTGGGCCAGAGACTGCAGGACAGGAGGATATCAGCGACCGAACCAGATACAGAGAGGAGGAGGAGGGCCTGGGAGAGGTCAATGGCAACGTCAGCAACCACAACAAGTACAGTATCAACCTCAGCCAGAACAACAGCAGGTACAATCGGGAACCCAAGGGGGCCAATACCCCCAGATGGTATACCACTCCTGGGCGGCTGAGGAACAACAACAATGAAGATGCCCAGAGGACAAAGAGGTAACATTGTGGAGTGCATTGTGGAGTGGACATTGAGCCCATGGTTGTGGTGACAGTGGATAATAAGAAGAGAAAATGAATGGTCGACTCTGGAGCGGCGGCATCCTGTCTCACCAACTTAGGAGGAAGAGTGCCACCGCTGTCTGAAAATACCCTCCGCACTGTGGGGTTCTCTGGGAAGAGTGAATTGCAACAATATAGCATACCTTTACAAACCGAATTGGGAGCTCAAAATCTATATCATCAGTTCCTATATGCCCCAAAATGTCCCATACACTTAATGGGAAGAGACCTGCTCATCAAGCTTGGAGCAGAAATAAGATGCACACCAAATGGCCTACTAATCTCCTTCTGAGGATATCAATCAGGTCTGTTGAAGCAAGGACAAAGAATCCTGATCATGAAAGGAGAAGAAGACCCCCAATATGATAAAACTAAAGTCTACTGGGCAAGGATCACAGCAAACGAACCAGTGCACCACAGCATCTCAGAGACATACCAAAAGTGGAAACCATGGATCAATCCACAAGGGAGTTATGAACCACCCAAGGACCCTCTTCATTGCACCTTCAACTACACAATTGAGACAGAAGAAATTATGATGAAGCATGGGAAGAAGAAAGTGAATGATTGAAAGAATCCATGCAAATAGGGGACATTTACATGGGAAAAGAGGGAGTGGCAGCTGTAGCAGAGCTGAGAGGAACACAACAAAACTGGTACGATCTATGGAAAACTGCTGCGCCACATGTGACATTATTGATAGCGAAGAACCATGAAGCGAGACAGCTGGGGCCTATGATTAAAGAAGCCCTGAAGATAAAAGAATGGAACCAAACGGAGTGTGCAAACCTACACCAAAGTAAGGATGTACGATTCTACCGTATCAGCCATCACAGTCAATGAAAGACAAGAATTGGAGAGGAAATATGCCCTGAAAACACAAGATCACCCTTTAGTGGAGGACATACTGAAGGCCAAGCCAGAAAACTTGTGGGCAAAAGGAGATTGCGATGTAGGATTCACTCCCCATCATTGTGTGACAGTGGAAAAGAAATCTGGAGAAGAAACAGTAGGGCAACCTCAATATCGACTGAAGCCAGAAGCAGTGGAAGGAATTTGACCCACAATAGATGGACTACGGAAATCAGGAGTGCTACGACCTACAGATTCTGCATGGAACACACCTATCCTTCCAGTACCAAAAGCAGGAGGGAACAAGTGGAGACTGGTGCATGACTTAAGAAAGATAAACAATGTCACAAAGACAGATCTCACACCAGTCCCAAATCCATACGTGGCGTTACACAACATAGGACCTGAACATCAGTGGTTCACTGTATTGGATCTGGCCAATGCTTTCTTTTGTTTGCCATTAAACAGAGACAGCCAAGACATGTTTGCATTCTCATTTGAAGGATGACGCCTACACACCTACACCTACCAGAGGATGCCTCAAAGATTCAAAAACACACAATCTGTGTTCAACGCTCTGTTGAAAGAGGACCTCTCAGAAGTAAATTTCCCAATAGGAACTGTGATGCTCCAATATGTAGATGATCTGTTGATAGCAGTGCAGACAGCTGAAGACTTCCTGAAACGGACTGAGAGAGTACTCACAAAGGTTGCAGTTTCTTGGACGTAACATCTCAGGCGACAAAAGACAGATATCCAGCAACCAATCCATCAACATTCTTGCACATTTGAAGCCTGTCACAGTGAGGGAAATGCTGGCCTTCCTGGGACTGACGAGCTATAGCAGGCAGTTTGTGCCTGGGTACGTAGAACTGGTTGCTCCATTGAGAAGGATGATTGCCAAGGCGGGCCATAGTAACCTTTAGGCACTCCAGGAATGGACCCCGGAAGGAGAGAAGGCCTTCATAAATGCCAAACAGGTATTAGCGCATGCCCATCATCTTGGAGCACCTGACTACAAACAGGCGTTTCATCTAGATGTCACTGTGAGAGCGGGTGTCTTAGATGCAGCTTTGTACCAACAGAGACGAACAGGACGAACGGTGACAGCTTATCATAGCTCAAGATTGGATAATGTGGAACTGGGTCAGCCTGGATGAATGCAATATGTGGCAGGGTTGGCTAAGGCTTTGAGAAAAACAGCACATATAGTCATGTGTCATCCGCTCACGGTACACACCGAACATGGCGTTTTTAGAAGCTAAGGCATTCACACTTAGTGCCATAAGAGGGTCAAAAACAATGGACCTCGTCACTCAACCGCACATTACATACACATCTGCAGGGTTAAGAATGACTGATGGACAGGTTCACACTGGTGAGCCACACTATTGTGTTTTTCTGTCACGGTGGAACAGAGAGGCAATGGTGAGTTTGTCACGGTTGAGGGAAGGCAGATCCCTCAGCCTGCCTCAGCACAATTGGCAGAGTTACAGGCACTGACAAGAGCCTTGGAAATTGCAGGAGAAAGAATTTCTCAATGGAAGTGAAAGGGAATGTGGAAGCTGCGAGACCAGCTAAAGAGGCAGGAGGATATGAAC
The DNA here is from genome assembly GCA_009660295.1 of Lophius piscatorius. NCBI lineage: Eukaryota > Metazoa > Chordata > Actinopteri > Lophiiformes > Lophiidae > Lophius > Lophius piscatorius. The sequence continues at coordinate 13,854 of VRLP01003243.1, read as the reverse complement.
CAGTGAAAAGGATGGACAGGATGTTGATGCTAAGAGATGAGGCTATGCAGGCTTGTAAAGTCAGTGATTTAGTTAGCATTCAGGACAGAGATGGAGGCTATGAAAAGTCAGTGTGGCTAGAAAAAGGAGCTACACAGACCGATGGATTGTGGACAGCACATGATGGCTGAGTGGTGGCGCCATCTGATCTCCTAGGAGTGTTAATTAGGGAAGCTCATGGACCAAACCATGAGTACAGAAAAAGGACAAGAGAAAAGGTGTCGCAACAGTGGTGGCACCCCCACATGGCTGACATGGTGGATAATTATGTTTCAGGGTGTGCTGCATGTAACCACTTTAACAACAAGGTGGTGCTGAGGAGGCCTCTGGGGAAGTTTCCTATACCCTCTCTTCCCTTCCAATAGATCTGTTTAGATTAAACGGATATGGGTCAGGAGAATGTGGTAAGGAGATACAGATATCTCCTTGTGGTTGTTGACAGACACTCCAAATGTGTGGAGGCCATCCCAACCAGAAGGGAGGATGCAGTGTCTGTCTTTAAGTGGTTGAAGGAAGAGTTCATTCCCCGGTTTGGGTTTCCCAGAGTGATCTGTTCTGCTAATGGTGCACACTTGCGAACAAACATTTGGTAGAACTAGAAAAAGAGCTAGGGATAACAGACAGATTTGGTTCAGTTTACCATCCAGCCTCTAAGGGTCTGGTGGAAAGAGCGAATTGTACTCTGAAAAGAAAAATAGCGAAAGCCTGTCACGACACTAACCTGACCTGGGTCGATGCGCTTCCCTTGGCTCTGATATCAATGAGAAACTCAGAGCATAGGTTCACGTATCTAACTCCCCATGAGATCCTCATGGGGAGACCAATGGCGGGTCCAGTTTTGTTGGCATCAAAGCCGTCACCTTGGATGACAGTTTAAGTCAAATGTCTGAATATGTAAAAGCACTAACGCAGACTGCTAAAGATGTTTCTTCCCAGGTGACCAACTCAGAGACAGCGGAAGACAAGGGAAGACAGAACCCTATTTTTTTTTTTTATAACCAAGGTGGACAGGGCCCCATGAGGTGATACTGGCCGCATCTCATGCGGTAAAGATTAGAGGCAAAAAAGGAGCCCCCTGGCACCACCTCTCCCACTGTGCAGCAGCTGATCCACCACAGAGGACAATAGGTGACGTAAAGCAGGATCTAAGGAGAGCAACTGAGATATAGGGACCAAAGATGAAGGAAATCGGTCAAGTGTGGACTTCTGTCCCGCTCTTGACCACACTGACTGGAGAGGGAGTAGAAGGGGGCGAAAGATACTAGGCCGGACTCACTGACTATTCTCAGAACAATTAGGTAAGACTAGCCTAATGATATATCAAAACAGATTGGCTCTACATATGTTGTTAGGAGAGAAGGGAGGAGTTTGTTAGATGTTTGGAACTATGTGTTGTACTTTCATCCCTAACAATACAGCCCCGGAGTGGGTCAGTCTCCAAAGCTCTGGCAGGACTGACATCGCTCAGTGAGGAGATGGCTGAGAATAGTGGAGTGGACAACCTGTTCGGGGACCTATTGAGCGGATGGTTCAGAAAATGGAAGGTTTTGGTCGTGAGTATCATGCCTCAATATTGGTGCATCCATATTGGTTCTGTGTGGCTGTTGTTGTATTCCCTATATTAGAACCCTGGCAAATTGACTGATAGTGACAGCACTGTCTAAGGAACCAAATGTGGCTATGATGATGGCCATAAAGGATTATATACAGGCCATTGTTACATGAGGAGCATGATACTGACAACCAATTTGGAAGGGTAATGATGGAAATGGATGAGGAGTACGATGACAGAGTGTGAGAGTTGGTATGACTGTGACATGGCAGGAAGGGTGAATAAAGGCTTTTGCTGTGGAGACACACATGTAAGCCCTGTCCTGTGTGCTCATTGCAATGTCCTGAGATGGCAACATGATGTGAGGATTTGAATCTCAAAGGCACAACGGAGGCCTTGTACTATTGAAGGTCAGCGTTGCCAAAGGTTTTAGCTTATGCATTCATTGGATGTGTATTGTTTCATTTTTGACTAATATTCTCACTATAAATAGTGCGAAAAGGGATTTGTAGATTAAAGTAGTTTTAGGTAGAATTCTGAATAGTATAACATATCCTGTTAGCTTAGCAGTAGGTATAAAATGGAGTCAGATAGCCGATTAGCTTAGCAGTAGATATAAGATGGAGTCAAATAGTTCACGCAAGGTAATGAACCAAATGAAAGGAAGTCATAACACACACCCGCCCTTGGAGCAAAACAGCACCTTGGAGCAGAACATCCTGTAGATAACAGGATAAAATGGGCAAAATATGGAGTTGTTAATGCATGAAGGGAGCTGGGATCCAAGGGCAAATGCCTGGCTGAAATCTGGGGGAGTGAAGCAGATCTGCCCAGGAAGGGACATGCCTGCCGAGTATCAAGAAGGGGGGCTGCTGAAGATGGAGAATAAAACTGTTTGGAAAACGGGGATCCTGGTCACTTGGTAGAAAATCGTCAGGCTGCTAACCCAATCCATAGGTCAGTCTGGTTGGAAACTAGGTGACTCTGGAGTTTGATGCTTATCTAATGCTTGGGACACAGTGATGATTTCCTTGTAGGTTGAAATAAACCTGGTTGATTAATAAAAAGTTTGTCGTCATCCTTCCATTCGGCCTCTCACTAAGGATCAGGTTTCCGTATGGGCCCGGATCTTTGGGCCTGGACTGGACAGTTCAGCCTTGAAGATTTGAACACGACAATATCTTTTTCGCTTGCTTACCTCCAGATTAATTATTTTCATGTTAATCTAGAGTGGTTTTCTAATTCAGCTTGTGTACCCATGTTTTAATGGGGTACATGTAAAGTATGTGAGAGTGGTAGGGTGGTGAGGCAGCCCCATGGCTGCCTCACCACCCTACCACTGCCCATGCAGGTAGGGTGCCCATGCAGGCCGCTTATTTTCAATTTCCAAAGTGTGTGCGTGTAGGTATAAGTGTGTGACATCAAATAAAAGTGTCTGGGGTGTACAGCAGTATTTATGATTTACTTAAAATAGCATGAATAGTCCCTTTTTAAATGTTTTGCAGTCCTCTCAAAGTAATAATATCTATTAATAAAGGAGTTTGTGCAAAAATTAAATCCTAGTTATCTAATGCCCGGTATAGTTGGGAAGGAGTACTGTTTAATTGTGCATGCCTTCACAATGAAATATACTATTTATTTGCACTGAAGAAATTGTCTCGTCTTGCCTTTATTAATCCCCACTGGGAAATTTGGGTGTTACAGCAGCGCCAACATAGCTAAGTGACAAAAGATAATCAAGACATATAAACCTGTGTATATGTAAACATACATAAATAAGCATACATTAAATAGAGATAAATAAGGTATAGATATAACAATAGTCTAAAAGCTAGTAACGTTCATAATCCCTCATGTCACAGATACAAAATACCAATGACCATAGTGCAACCCTCTTAAAGGGCCAGTACTAGCTGCTTGGAAGATGTCTGTGTAGAATCACATTCATCCAGGTCATAATAAACCATTTGGGTTGAATCCAAAGCAACTGGACTTATGCTTTGGCTATAAGGAGTTTCAGCTCTAACTGAAGAAGCGACTTGGAATTCAACTTGCCAGTCTCGAAGCAGCTTATTTGGTGAATGCTGCATAATCGTTGTACACGGACAAGTGGGGAGGTTTTGGGGGAAAAAACATATCTTCAATTTTTTTACTTCAGAAATGAGATGGATATAGGCCTGAATCAAACTCAGAATCTTTCAATGATTAATCACCTATTCTACTAGAAATGCATGATTTTGAAAGAATATTCCCATTGCAATATTGTTTTCTTCAGCAATAAACCAGAATATAAAAAGCCAAGGGGAATTCACCCGTCTGAATATGCAGTGACTTCATGTTCTAACATTTAATCATAATTCTCATCACTGTGGTTTGTCTATTCTTTTCTAACATAAACAAATTGGTTTTGTTCTCATCTATGTGTTTCTGACTGCAGCACGGACAAGTGGGGGAGGTTTTGGGGGAAAAAAACATATCATAAATTTTATGAAATAACTTGTTTATCTTATAATCTGTAATAATTTTCTAACAATAATAAAATGTATGCTTCACTTTTAAGATAAGATAAGATAAACCTTGCAGGGTTACAGCTGCATGTTACAGAATAACATTATGTACAATTAAATTAAATTAAATGTGCAGCTGTGGACATGTAGAGTAGTGTATTGTCCCATAGTGCAAAGTGCAAGTGAGGCGTGTGTGTGTGTGTGATTGTTACTAGCAGTGCTGGTTGAATAGTCTGACTGCTGCAGGAAGGAAAGATCAGTGATATCGCTCCTTCACACACTTGGGATGAAGGAGCATGTCGCTGAAAGAGCTCTCCAGTGCAGAGATGGTGTCCTGCATGGGGTGGGAGATTTTGTCCCGAAGAGATGACAGCTTGGCCATCATTCTCCTGTCACCTACCTCCTGCACTGAGTCCAGAGGACATCCCAGGACCGAACTGGCCTTCCTGATCAGTTTGTCCAGTTTCCTCCTGTCAGCAGCTGAGATGCTGCTGCAGCAGACCACTCCATAAAAGATGGCCGACGCCACAACAGAGTCATAGAAGGTCTTCAGGAGTGCCCCCTCCAAAAGACCTCAGTCTCCTCAGCAGATACAGTCGGCTCTGACCCTCTTTATAAAGTGCCGTGGAGTTGTGAGTCCAGTCCAGTTTATTGTTCAGGTGAACTCCAAGGTACTTGTACGACGTGACCATCCCAATGTCCATTCCCTGGATGTTCCCCGGTGTGGGGGGGGATGTGCCTGCAGAAGTCCACCACCAGTTCCTTGGTCTTACCCGCGTTGATCTGGAGGTGGTTCCACTGGCACCAGTGCATGAAGTCCTGCGTCAGTCCTCTGTACTCCTTGTCGTCCCCGTCTGCGATGAGACCGACGATTGCAGAGTCGTCAGAGAACTTCTGCAGGTGACACGTGGGTAAGTTGTATGAGAAGTCTGCAGTGTAGAGCGTGAAGAGGAACGGAGCCAGAACCGTTTCCTGTGGGGCCCCCGTACTGCAGACAACCACATCCGACACACAGTCCCGAGTCCTCACATACTGTGGACGCTTGGTCAGGTAGTCCAGGATCCAGGATGCAAGCTGCTCATCCACTCTGGTCAGTTCCAGTTTGTCCCTCAGAAGCTTGGGCTGGATGGTGTTGAAAGCACTGGAGAAATCAAAGAAGGTGATCCTCACGGTGCTTCCAGGCTTCTCCAAGTGAGAGAGAGCTCGCTGAAGCGGGAAGATGATGGTGTCGTCCACCCCGATGTTAGACTGGTAGGCGAACTGAAGGGGGTCCATCGACAGGCTGACCAGCGGGCTGACGTGACCAAGGACCAGTCGCTCCAGGGTCTTCATCAGTTGGGATGTTAATGCCACCGGCCGGTAGCTGTTGAAGTCCTTGGCGGCGTCTTGGGGACAGGTACCACACACGAGGTTTTCCACAGGAGTGGTACTTTCCCCAGCTTCAGGCTCAAGTTGAAGTTGGCTTCACAATCCCACACAGCTGGTCTGCACAGGTCTTCAGGAGCCTGGAGCTGATGCCGTCCGGGCCCGTGGCCTTCCTCACCTTGATCTTCCATAACTGGTTCCTCACCTGGAGTGTTGTGAGGGACAGACTGTTGCAGGGGGGGCTCTGTGTTGGGGGGGTGGATTGTGAAGGGATGATATGATGGGGGGGTCGGAGTGTTAGGTTAGAGCAGTGGGATGTGGCTGGGAGTTCAGTGTAGTGGGAGAGGAGGTGGTGAAGGTCAACAGCTAGTCGTGGAAAATTTACCCCGATTGGGTTTATTTACCTTATTAACACTGTACTGCATTGTGACTACTGCACATCCTGGGTTGATTGTGATGTTGATACTGAGTTAATTCAGTATATTTTGCCGCCAAACTACAGTGTATTCAGACCCTTTCACTTTTTTCACATTTTTCTTATTTTGCGGCCTTATGTCAAAACGGTTTAAAATAATAACAAAACAAAAACAGAATTTTAGAAGATTATGCAAATCGAATCAAAACAAAAACCGAAATATCACATTGATTTAAGTATTCAATCTCTTTACTCATAACTTGGCAGCAATTACAGCCACCAACCTTGGATGGTTGGACGGGCACCATCTACCAGTTCCAGGTCTCTCCACAGATGTTCTATTGAGTTAAAGTCAGGGCTCCGGCTCGACCACACAAGGTAAACCTAGTGTTGTTCCTAAGACACCCCTGCATTGTCTTGGCTGTGTGCTTAGGATTATCCTCCTGTTGGAAGGTGAACCATCAACCCAGACTGAGGTCCTGAGTGCTCTGGACCAGGTGTTGATTACGGATTTCTCTGTACCTCACTCCGTTCAACTTTCCCACAACCAGACTCTGCCGCTGAAAAATACTGCCACAGCATGATGCTGTCACCTCCATGCTTCACCATTGAGATTATACTGGAAAGGTGATGAGGTGTCTGGTTTCCTCCCGGGGCAAAACGGTTAAATCATGATCCTATCAGTCAGGCAAATCTTGTTTCTCACAGTGAGGTACACCTTTAGTTGCATTTCTGAAAACTCAAAGCGGGCTTTTCTTGTGTCTGTCAGTGAGGACAGGATTCAGTCTGACCCCTCTGCCATTAAAGCCAGATCGGTGAAGTGTTGCAGCAATGGTTGATCTTCTGCAGGTTTCTCCCATCTCTCCTCAACTCAGTCCTGTGTCTGAGCCCTGCAGGCAGCTCCTTTTTTAAGGATTCAAAGAGCTTTATTGTCAATTCTGCAGTGACGTACCAGACATAAAGAGAATCGAAAAAATGTTTGCTTTCTGACAGAACAACAGTGCACAAGTATTAAATAGCTAAAAGTAATGTAAGTGCATGATAGCTTTACACAGAGAGGGTTGGGCCCCAGCCAGTCCAGTTTGTTTATGAGCTGTTGTGAGATGATGGTGTTGAATGCTGAGCTGTAATCTATGAACAATATTCTGACATACAAATCTTTATTGTCCAGGTGTGTGAGGGTGGGGTGGTTGAGCAAAGCAGATTGCTTCCTCTGTGGACTGGTTGGCCCTGGCGGGGAGGGAGGGATTTGACATTGGTCAAATTCTTCCTACCTTCAGAGAGGCGGGTGTTAACCCATGTTTTTTGGTTAGCCCAGTTGGTGATGGTTTGTGTGTAGGTTACATCAGCAATTCATTTACTGATGTAGGAAGTAACAGTCTCTGTTTCCTCCTGAATGTCAGTGTGGTTATTGTATGTGGTAGTCTGCTTGAACATATCCCAGTATGTGGTGTCAAAGCATTCCTGAAGAACAGAGATGGCTTCCTCTGATCACACACAAACCTATTTCAAAACAGGTTTGGTGACTTTCAGTTTGGGCCTGTAAGCTTGTTTTAGGATAACAGTGAGATGTCAGAAAGGGGTGTACGCCTTGTATGCTCCTTCAGGGATGGGTTATATGCAGACTAATAATTTCATTATGTTGTACTGTGGGCGACGGTGGTTAAGTTGGTAGAGTGGTTGTCCACTTAGCATGTGGCGCCTTGCATGGCAGCCTCCATCATCACTGTGTGAATGTTTGTGTGAATGGATGAATGCTTACTCATGTTGCAAAAGTGCATTGAGTAGTCAGGCAGACTAGAAAAGCGCTATATAAGTACAGTCCATTTACCATTTGTGTATGACTGTATGTGATCAATAAAGGATTTATTCTTTCTTTCCTTCTATGCACCTTTATGGTTTGTATCCACAAAGTCCAGACTGTTACTTCCTCTTGTTGGAAAGTCAACATGCTGATGAACCTTTAGGAACCTTAAGATATGCATGATTTACGTCACCTGTAACGGTAATAAATCCGCCAGGTTGGGTTGTCTGTTCCTTATTGATTGCCTGGTAGAATACATTTTTTGCTGGCTTCCTATCTGAGTTATTGGTAGTGTGGGGGAATGTAAACAGCAAAAAACAAGATCGACGTAACTCAACACGTCGAACAGTGTTTACAAACCACCACAGCATCTCGCCACGAAGCGTCAGTGATGTAAACTCACACGGTCGCCTCTAGATTTTTCTCCTTCAGCAAGAGTTATGTCCGCATTGATCTCACAGCTTGGTTTAGTTCTGATATGCACCGTCAGCTGTGTGACCTTATAAAGAGAGGTGTCTGCCTTTTCAAATCATATCCAGTCGATAGATGTAGAAAATGAGGTAAATTCAATTAAGGTGTATAAAACATCTCAAGAGGGAGGCATCTCAGAAAATTTTACCTCTCATAGTAAGGGTCTGAATTCATTGTCAATATATGTAATTTTCTCCTTATCTAATTAGATTTGCAAGAATTTCTAAAAAGTAATTTTTTGCTTTGTTATTATGCAATTGTAGATTGACGAGGGAAAATATTCAAACATTTTTATTTTAAGCCTGTAACATGATAAAGTGTGAAAAAATTAAAGGGGTTGAATATTCGAATTTGCTGTAAGTGGTTAATAGTTTCATTCAAGAATTAACAGCTCCAGGCAAAGTAATGAAGGCCGAAAAGGCAACCATTGCATTGGACTCCCTGTTGTCGAGGACCAGGGCTGGTCATAATAAAGGAGTATAAACTACACATGCTTAGATTTTGTTGTTCTGTTTATAAATACAAGAAGGATAATAAAGAAAAACAAGATTACTATTGACTCCTCTGCACTGTTTTGGAAATACCCATCCTTCATTGTACCTTGACGGACATGTGAGAAAACAGTGCTGTTTCCTTTCGCTTTTGGGAATAATAATCTTTTGCTTCGTTACATGTTACACAGTACATATTTTTTTGGGGGGGTACAATGTTGTGAAATTTATCTCTGCATTTAACCCATACCTGAGGGAGCAGTGGGCAGCACCTGTGAAGCGCCCGTGGAACTGAGGTTTTAGGGTCTTGCTCAAGGACCCACGGCTTGTTGCGTAAGGGGCTAGGCACAAACCCACGACTGCTCTTCCCACTGAGCTAAAGCCGCTTAAATAAAGTTAAACAAATTCAAAATAGTTTTAGTTATTCAAAATCAGACACTAATTCAAAAAAGTACTTTGTTGATGTTTTCCAACTCTACTCCCTCAGAAAAGTAGAGTATTAAAAAGTAGAGTATTTAAAAAAAAAAAGCAGACAAGATACAAAACAACAAGCTGCCAAAACCTGCAAAGTTTGTTAAGTCCAAAATTCGAAACTGCGCTGTTTTCTCTGCCAGATTCGTTACAATAAGCAACACGACAGAGCCGGTTGTCGCATTATAGAAACCAAAAAACATTAAAAAAATTATTCTTGGGAGTGATAAATAGAATCAGAGTTTCAACACATTTGGTTATGCTTGTATGACAGCAGAAAAAGATATGTTCCAATGCCATTATCTTTCCATCCTAATTAAATTGTACAACTACACTTGAGTGGATGTTAGGTTATAAAGGTGCACTTAAAGAAATTGTTTTCAATGATGCCTTCAATTTTGATATTAGTTACTGGACAGACTCTCAGGTACAATTTTTCAGTCAATTTTTATTGTAGCACATGCTTAAAACAGACAACAAAAACACTTGAAGTCTTCATACTGACTACTATTAAAAGTAATAGGAAAAAACGTCTGTCTGTGGACCGCGATTAATTGGTGTATCTTTGTTTATTCTATGAAGGATGAAGGTCAGGTGATTTTCGAACTCTGCTGCGACATTTTATTTCTTTTGATTTCTTAGTCAGATTCAGGAATTTACAGTAATAGTCATTATGTTCCTTATTAACAAGAGGCATTCTGGATTGCTAAAAACTATTAAAGATTTTACAGGAGTTAACGTTGGTTTTATTTAAGTTCAAGCTGAATTTGGGCTTCTTTTGTTCATTTGTTTATAAAGAATTATATTTCCCAAATATACACTGCTTAAAAAAAATTATTCCTCTCCTCGTATAATGGCTAAAAAGGGCGGTAGATGGGCAACAACCAAGCAGGACTGGAATCTGCCCCTTTGTGTGAGGATGAACAGCAGGAGCACTTCCAGAGCCCTACAAACGTTATGCTGGTCAGTGGCGGGTCAGTGATGGTGTGGGGAGGCATATCCTTGGAGGTTAGCACGGACCTCCAAATCATAGCCAATGACACCCTGACTGCTTCAAGGTACCGGGATGAAAACCTCAGAGCGATTGTCAGACCCCAGACTGGGGCAGTGGACACTGGGATCCTCTGTGACTGGGACAGTGCCTTACCACATGTGGTCAGAGTGTGTAGACAATCCCTGCATGACAAAGGCATTAATATCTTTGACTGGCTCTCACATTCTCCAGAGGGGAATGGGGCAATGTGTTTCGTTGCATACAACACCGCCAAGTACTGCCACAGACTGCCTAGGAGCTCACTGATGCCATGATCCGGGTTTTGGAGGAGATCACCAGTACCTAATCCACCTACTTATCAGGTGCATGGTCAGATGTCGGAAGTGCATACAGGTACGCGGGGACAATATAAACTACTGAGTCACATTGTGAGTACCCATGATGAAGCAAACAGCCAATGAAGCCAATGAAGCCTGTAGCCAACTAGCTCCATATCTCCAGATCCGTATATTTCCTGTGAACTAAAAGTTCACAGGGAATATGATGCTGGTTGGCTGCACCATATACCATAAAGCCCTGTTTTACAATAAGGACTATCACCACAACTGGAATAGAGATTAATCCAAAGATAAAAGGTGGCACAAAAAGTCAGTTTCACCAATTTATTAGGTCTTTATTTCTAACTCCTGCTAACGTCTCAGCTACCCACATTCTTTGGAGCAAGAGGAAGAGAAATTGGAGATTTGGCAATTTATAACATGTACTGTGCAATTGGCCTTATAGAAATCAGTTTGGTCAATTGATCTTTGGCGGATTACATGAGATTTCACAAACAGGATGTTTTACAAAGTACAAACTATTGCTTTCGGCAAATTTTAGCAATGATAGTGGTTGGTGACAGAGTCTCCATCAATAACCTGTCAAATATAGTAATTTGCATGGAGACTCCATAAAAAAATATAGGCAATGTAATTGTACCAGATATTTATGTTTAAATTAAAGTTAACTTTGCCAAAGAAAGATTAAATGGTAAGAGTATGGTTTCTGCATTTAGTACTCAATAACAGTCATTGCATTAGTTTGATGATGACCGTTGCTATGTAAAAAGCATGACTCTGTGTTGCTAGTTGAACATTCAATTGTTTCAATGATAACCCTGTAAAGTGGCAGAGTGCAACACTAATCCAGGTAAAAGTCAATGTTCTTTACTTCTCTCCCTTGTGAGAGATTTGTCTTTGATACGAAGAAAATTGCTCCATAGTAATGATTGCACTGAAAGTTTAGAGTATAGGCATAAGCCCCTTGACAGTCTTAAACTTTTGAGAGCTGGGCAGAAAGAGTCTCAATGCAATCTTACATGTACAATTTTAAAGTTCAGCACCAAAAAAATCCACGAGGAAAAGCAAATATAAAAAAAACTGCCCTTGGCACACGGTATTGGCTTGTTAAAGCCCAAAAAACTTCAAAGTTCTCCAAAATTGCAACAAGTACATCTTAGCAAATTGGTCCTCGTAAACAATGAGATAATTGTATGCAACTTACAAAAATTTAGATTCAGATTAGAGTCATGATGCACGATGAAACGAAGAGGCCTTTTCTCAAACTACATTGAAAAAGCTACTTTTGGTTATGACTCTACAGTCACTTTAACTAGATTTTCAGTGCAGCAGTTAATATACAGACAACATCTCCCCACCACGTTAATTTTGGGGGGATACTGTCAAATACTGCAGTAAATTGCACTTCAAATACACTGATAGGTCATAACATTATAAACACCTGCCTAATTTTGTTGAGATTGGTTTGCAGTCACACACCACTCTGACCCATTGGGACCTGGTCCACAATACCTCTGAAGTTGTGCTGTGCTATCTGGCAGATCATTTAAATTCAGCAAGTTGCGAGGGAAGGCCTCCATTGATATGAATTGTTTATCTAGCACATCCCACAGACCATTTTCTTGCGGTGTACTTCTTTTGCAACAATTTTAGGTAGTTGATACATGTCAACGTAAAATCCACATGAATGGAAAAGCCACAGGTTTCCAAGAAGGAGATAATCAAAGGTATCACACTGGATTGCTATCTTCCCATTGTTCATCTCAGTGCCACTGTGTATTCTTGTGACACCTTTCTATCAGATCCAGCACTGACTTCTGTCATTTAACTAGCCATGGTATTAAATTACATTGGTTATCCTTGAACTTTGAAACCCTTCCGCACAACAAACTTAATCAGACACATCAAATGTAATCACTCCGTGGAACATGGTAAGTTAAGAATCCAACGTAGGCAGAGCAGTTAAAGCTAGCAAGAGCGTAAAGTCAGCCAAAAGCCCTGAAGTCACTGAACAAAGCCAAGATATAACACATAATTGACTGAACGAGGCTTACAAATGACCAGCCTTGTTACTTCCACTGTAAAAATTCAAAGTAAGAGCACTTAAAATATATTACTTATTATGATTTAAAAAAATGTAAAAAAGAAAAATGGTATCAGCCAAAATTGGTATCGGCCAGTCAGATTCTATAAAAAATGGTGATTGTCCAAGAAAATTGTAATCGCTGCACCTCGAGCTATGGCTGATTTGTGGAAATACTTCTTTCATTTAGTTTTATTATTTAAATCAGCTTAGATGCATTCATTTAACAAAAGGAATTAGGGAATAAATATCCATGTATCCATCCGTTTTCTGTAATCGCTTATCCAGTTCAGGGTCACCTGGGGTCTGGCAGGATACACCTTGGACAATTCATCAGTTGATCACTTGGCAAACACATACAGACAAAAGAGCCTTCTCCATCTCACATTCACACTGTCAGGCAATTTTTACAGTCACAAAGAAATGTTACAACAACATCTAACTATGGACATATTCAGATGTCTCATTTTCTTAAATTCAGATACATTTTTTGTTCCCATTCAAAACAGTCAGATACCAACAGCTGGTATTCATCAATCAGTATTAAAACATATTTGGTCTTCCAATAATTCAGTTATGTTATATGAGTGAGATATAACATCAGTCCTCTCCTTTATTTCAACCAGGTGGAAAAGAGATGAATGTGATGCGTTGCAAAAATTGGCACCCAGCCACTGGGGATGCACAGTGTACACTTGGCACTGGTTTCTAGCTTAACAATGTGTAGCAAAGAGGTAGGGGCATACACGTAGTTGCAGATGTTCGGAAATAACAGAATTTCCCATATAAATAGAATCTTTAACTGATTGAGCACAATGAAGAATTGTAAAATACCTATCCCTATTATTACTATAGTTATTAGCATAAGCATTATTGTTATTATCCAGGTTTTAATAACTGGTAAAATTAGTGATATTGCTGTTATACGTGGATAAATATTATGACTAAACACAACCTCTTGTCCATCCACGAGATTGGCTGTTGCGGAAACCTTCTGACAAAGTTTTAGACATAAATGTGACAGTGTTAATACATGGTTCTTTATCTTCACAAGGTATTTGCTTTAACAGACTCTCTGTGCATTTTAATAATAATAATACATTTAATTCATAATGCACTTTACATTTGGATCAAATCTCAAGGTGCTACAAAGCAAAAGCAGATAAAAGCATCAATAAAAAAATAAAATAATAACTATATAAAAGCCTGACCAAAAAGAAGCAATGTTAATTAAGGTTATAGGTTCTGCTAAAAAGGAAAGTTTTAAGTCCTTTTTTAAATGTGTCAGTCGTCTGTGGAGCCCTGAGATGGTCAGGGAGGGCAT